>PVJD01001653.1:0-250940 GCA_004026545.1 Mormoops blainvillei
ATACTATTCCTAACCTCCCCCTGTCTATTTTGTACCTACCATTTATGCTTCTTATTCCCTGTACCTTTTCCCCCATTCTCCCCCACCCCCTCCCTGCTGATAACCCTCCATGTGATCTCCATTTCTGTGATCCTGTTCCTTGTTCTAGTTGTTTCCTTAGCTTGTTTTTGTTGTTATTTTCTTTTTAGGTTCGGTTGTTGATAGTTGTGAGTTTGTTGTCATTTTACTGTTCATAGTTTTGATCTTCTTTTCCTTAGATAAGTCCCTTTAATATTTCATATAATAAGGGCTTGGTGATGATGAATCCCTTTAACTTGACCTTATCTGGGAAGCACTTTATCTGCCCTTTCATTCTAAATGATAGCTTTGAAGAATAGAGAAATCTAGGCTATAGGTCCTTTCTTTTCATGACTTTGAATACTTCTTTCCAGCGCCTTCTTGCCAGTGAGGTTTCTTTTGAGAAATCAGCTGAGAGTCTCATGGGAACTCCTTTGTAGGTAACTGTCTCCTTTTCTCTTACTGCTTTTGAGATTCTCTCCTTGTCTTTAATTTTGGGTAATGTAATTATGATGTGTCTTGGTGTGTGCTTCCTTGGGCCTAACTTCTTTGGGAGTCTCTGAGCTTCCTGGACTTGTATGTCCAGTTCCTTCGCCAGATTGGGGAAGTTCTCCTTCATTATTTTTTCAAATAAGTTTTCAATTTCTTGTTCTTCTTCTTTTCTTTCTGGTACCCCTATGATTCAGATGTTGGAACATTTAAATTTGTCACAGAGGTTCCTAAGCCTCTCCTCATTCTTTTGAATTCTTGTTTCTTCATTCTGTTTTAGTTGCATTTTATTTCTTCCTTTTGTTCCAAATCGTTGATTTGAATCCAGGTTCCCTTCCTTTCACTGCTAGTTCCCTGTATGTACTTTTTTATTTCACTTTGCATAGCTTTCCCTTCTTCCTTTATTTTGCAACCATACCCAATCAATTCTGTGAGCCTCCTGATTACCAGTGTTTTGAACTTTGCATCTGATAGGTTGGCTATCTCCTTGTTGCTTAGTTCTTTTTCTGGAGTTTTGATCTGTTCTTTCACTTAGGCCATATTTCTTTGTCTTGGCACACCAGTCTGGACGAATGTTTCTTTAACTCCTTGGTAGTCAGACTTCTCTACAGTTCCATTTTCTGGCAGTTCTGGTTGGTTTTTGTTTTTAAATTGGCTGTTGTCCTTCTTTTGATTGTGCAAGGAGGCGAAGCATATCTACCTATGCCTCCATCTCGGCCAGGATTTGCTATCCTTATTTTTTATCTAAGAAAACAAAAACATATCTAATGATGTCACATGTTACCGTGTACCTCATACTATTATGGTACCTACTAGACTCTTCTTCATGTACGCTGATTATAACTTTTAGCAAGGCAGAAAACATTTATTGCATAGAAAAACTAGGAGGTAGGTGACAATTGTCACATACAAACATTTTAAGTAGACCTGCAAAGCTCATTTACATATATAACATGACTCCTGCAGCACAAATATCTTTTTTTCATGCCTTTTTACCTTTCTAAAGCACCAAAAATGCATACTTTTTATTAACATTACCTAGAGATGTAGTCGCTACATAAAAATAAGAAACTAAGAAGCAAACACTGTATAACAACAAAAACAACAAAAAAAATCAATTGAAGAAATCAAATTCTCTGTTATTTCTCATTCAGTGTGACCAGAACCCTTTCTCTATCGGATAGAGATTACCTAACGGTCAGACCATAAAAACCAACCCACCCACCAATCATTGTTGCCACCAGTGTAACTATGTGCAAATCAGCCAAGAACCAGAAACAAAGGCAAAAACAAGCACAGATTTAAAAGGAAAAAAAAGAAAGAAAGAAAAAGAGAAAGACTGAGAGACCAAAAAAAGCAAACTTTTATTGTCTCTGAGGATTCACCCTAAAAGTTGAGACATGTTTAGGCCTAAAATAGCCCATGAGGGGTACTCTCAGGCAACCAAGTTTAACTAGCTATACAGGGTAAGCCAACTGGACACCTCAGTAAGAACTCCAAAATTGCCAAGTATAATTTTCAAAATGTTAAAAATCATGTCTCTAATGCAAACATAAAAAACATGTGTTAAACATTTATGTATCTCATTCATGATAGAACCAGCTATCTGATAAGCCTGCTTCTCTAATCTCTATTTAAATATTTATTAGCTCATTTCCCTGCTCAAAATCTTCAGTAAACTCTTATGTTCTTTGTTTGTTTGTTTGTTTTTCCCTCATCTGTTTGGCATAGAAAATAGAAAAAGTGAAGAAAACCTTGGATCCCTTGGAAAACAACATTCACAATGAATTTTTTACGTTCTTATCAAATCTTTGAACTCCAGATGCAGAAATTTCTTACTGTGCTGTAATTATCTCTGCTGAGACACAATCCTTGTCCTCTAGGAGCCCATAAAAACTTTGGAAACATGAACAAACAGTGAATAAATAGGGAACTCAAGGTAAAAACTCAGTGGTCACTATGGGCTGACTTGGTCATAACAATTCATAAGGCAGGCAGGACCTGCACGGGTTCTGAAAATCAAATGTCCTCAATGAGAGATGTGCCATAGAAATAGATGCTGCCAGATCTCATTTCCAGTAGCTTGAGGGAGGTTTAAAACAAGGAGAAAGTGAATTCTCAACTGACAACCAAAAAGTTGTTTTTAGTGTTTCTCACTGCTACTCGGCTTTAACTTTAAGAACAGTTGAATTATAAAATATTCCCTGCAGATTTATATTATCTGCTTCTCATTTTTATTATGAAAGCTCTACACATGAGGAAGTGGTAAATTAATCCAATGCCCTCCTTCCCAAAAGTGAAATAAGTTTGTATATCAGCTTTCAGGCAATGCAAGAAAAACATTATTTGAAACTTAAATGACAAGAAAGAAAAAGTAAGGGACAGAGGTTGAGAGAGGTAGAAGGAGAGGAGGGAGAGAGGGAGAGAGAGAGAGAACCACCTTTTCTGCAAAACTTTAAAAAAACAATGGAGGAAATCACCTTCTAAATAAATAGTGTAACGTTGAGCAAAGTGTGAATCAGGAACTTAGCAGACCCCTAAATCCAAGATGTGCCCGGAATGACTTCAGGTTTAAGACAGTGTTGGAGACTTGGGAGAACTTAACATCGATTCTTAATAGGTCAGATTGAGGTAAACATAAAATGTTTCAGGTGAGCAAACGAGATTGAGCGCATGTTTCCAAATCAGCTTTTGATTTCCGAGCTTTCTGTCGTTGTCGCCGTTCTCACCTTTATGGAAGAAAGGAAATATGCCTGCAGATAAGTCCCCTGTGGAGCTGCCTAATGTAAAGCTTCTCTGAAAAATACAGAACGCTCTTTAAATGAAAAGTTAATAGCAAGTAGGTAGAAATCTCTCCCCAGAGCAATCTTTTTATAAGAATATGAAACAAATATGACTTGACAGTTCTTTTCATTAAAAAGATTTGAAGTGTAAATTTGGATTTTATATTATTGCAGTTCTTCCAAGTCCAAGTTTAGGCATTCTAGCTGTTTTGTTTTTATTTCCAATTAGTTGTATCCATACTCCCCAAGGCATGTTGATTATGGTCCATAATTAACAGACAAATTCATTAATGAATTATGTAGAATTTTTAAAGGCAGGGGTCCTGTGGCCTCAGCATATTGTGATTCAATAGGCCTAGAATAAGAAATCAGCATGTATTTTAAATACTATTTAGACTTTCTGGTGATCAGTAAATTTAGGGACTCAGAACTAGTACTGTGGGAACAAAATTAAGGATATAGGTCAGCCTGCTTATCTGGGATGTGCATTCAAGAGGTGAGTTTTAGGGGCAGAGGGGCCCCAGGAAGTTGTATCGAGAAAGAGGAGGTGTACTAAATTTGGGGGCTAAGTATAAAGGAAACTTATTAAATGACCCAAGGAGCTTATATTTGGGGCAGAGAGATCTTTTAGTTTGCTTCAAGGTGGCCAAGATCAAAAGTGCAGATGGATCCCTCAGGCCTCTTGGGATGGTGCAGCCAGCTGGATGTGGTGATAGCTGCGGAATTTCATTCTCTTCCTCAAGTGGGAGGGCCAGCAGGTATATGCTATCTGTGCTGAATGCAGTACATGTTCCCTGGCCACCACATCATGGTCACATATCAAATGATACCTGATAAAGCATTGTCTTACCTAATACTGTACCTTTCTGAGAAAAGGTCAAGTTTAGGGAAAAAATATTTTTAAGTAAGGCACATTTTGTTTTTGCTTGTAATTATAAGTCGCTATCAACTTGTAATTCAACACTCGATGCACCTTAATTGAATGTTCTTGGTAAGAGGATATGAGAGACTGAAAAGTGAGCCAAGTTAGCATTACCACAGCAGGAATATAGATATTAACTAAGAAAATAGGACCTTCTATGCCTTATAGTGTGTTGAATCATGGCCCAGTCCCTCAAAGATATGTCCATGTCTTAATCCTCAGAACCTGCGAGGGTGACCTTGTTTGGGAAAAGGGTTTTTGCAGATGTAATTAAGCTGAAGATCTTAAAGGGAGGTCCTCCTGGACTGACCAGGTAGGCCCTATTCCAAATGCAAGTATCTCTAAAAGGGAAACACAGAGGAGAGGCACAGGAGAAGGCCCTGTGAAGACAGAGGCAGAAATTAGTGATGCAGCCGCGAGTCAAGGAACTGCTGAAACCGCCTGAAGCTGGAAGAAGCAAGAAAGGATCCTCTTCCAGAGCCTCCAGAGGAGCGTAGCTCTTACCAGTGCCTTGACTTTGGACTTCGCACTTTCAAAACTGCAGAGAATAAACCGCAGTTGTTTTAAGCCACTCCGTTTGTGCAAATTTGTCAAAACTGCCCTAAGAAACCATACACGTCTCTATCGCAGTTTTGTGCAACGTGTATGTGATGGAAAAGGAAAGGGGGATGAGACCCAGGAGGAGGTAAGCAAAGGCCTGACATTACTGGGAATGGCAGACGGTCAGAAGGATGGCCCATCCCGAGGACCGTGCTGGAGACGGAGTGCTATCGGCGATGTGGGCATGCTGGTCATGGAGCCGAGAAAACTGGGGAAACAGCACAAAAGCCATGGCAGAGGAAATAGAAACGGGCTGGTTTAGAGAATCTCATTTGGCCCATGGAATGACCAAATCTGCTCCTGGTTGTTCCTTGGGGATGGAGGGCTCATGGATACAAGTCCTCCGTGATTCTCCTGGTGGGAACTCCATGGCAGAGGTTACTACATCGCACCCCTCATCACAAACAGCAAGTGGATAATAGCAAGTGGTACCACATTGTGAACTCAGTGCTTATCCATTAAATATTAGTGCCAGTTTCCCCTGAATTATCCTTGGACGACATCACGGTGTCAAGCAAAACTGAAATGCTTCCTGAAGGGATAATTGCTAGAATAGGAAAAGTGGCTTGGGAGAAGTCTACATTTTTAGATGTTTATTCAACATTTCTCCTGTGTAGAGTGAGCAGAAGAAATATTTCTCCAAAGAGTCATGTTAGAAGATTAAGGCTCCGTTCTCATCAGGACAAGATAAACGCAGAAGGGCACCCTAGACAGAATAATACCTTCAAACTAATACTTCTTACATATTTTTCATGGTTTAGTAGAGAACAAAAAGACTTCCATTAATAAATATCTGATAGGATTTGAGACCAAATTTTTAGACACTTTTTGCTTACGAATTTACTGAAATTTGCTAAAACAGAATTGATATGAGTGGAAAAACAAAGAGACATATTTGGTAAAATGTTTTCTATTTTTCCATAATTCTTTCTTCTCCAGTTTACATTCATTATTTTCAGGTGCAGACAATTTCCTGGGACACGTATTAAAGACGTGAAGCATAGATAATTAGAAGAATAATTTGGTAAGTCACACTACCTCCTGCGTTGTTTCGTTCAGAACTTCAGCTAACTGTGACTGTCAACATCAGTGACACATACACACATACACACACAAACTCGACAGATGAGGTCAGCACTAAAAAGGAAAGTTTTTGAATGCCTGTCACAGACTCACCTATTTCTGCTGGGTTAGACTCAATTTGTTGGCCTTTGGCTTCCACCAAAGAGTTGAACCTATTGACAATTAAAATCCTGTGAAAATGCTCCTCCACTGGTCCAAATTGTCGCCATTATTCAAGACACTGTGCCTGCCCTGCAATTTCCAATAAGACTTTTATGATATTTTGTTCGCACAAATCCTCTTCTATCAAGCTCTTGCAACTATTGCATATGAGTAAATTTGGGAACTTAGCTAATTAAAATTTTTATTAAAACTTTGAGTTCATGAAGTGCTTATCACAAATTATATAGCATTTTAATCATTATGAAAAAACTTTGAAGCAGGTTTTTTATTATTTTCTAATTTCAAGATAATGAAACTTCAAGTGATTTGCTCATGGTCACACTGCAGTGAGCTCCGGCCCCAGAAGTCTACCCTGGGTGACTCATTCATTTATTCTTTCATAAATGCTGCATTTTGTTGATTTTAAGATGCATTTGTTTGTTTAAATGCTAACACCCCTGACATTGGTATGATGTATTTAATTGGCACTGTAATTTTTCCTTAAGGGTACAAAATATAATGGTGTTTCTTACAGTAATGCTATCTTAGATTAGATGGAATATTTTATTTAATCAGGGCTTACCACATGCCAGGAGCGGTGCTGGGTACTGGAAATAAAACTGTGAGCAACTGTGTAAGACAATGTCGGAAACTTGGGAGAACTTGTTTAACATCGATTCTTAATAGTCCTCATGCCTGTGCCATTTCCAGTGTTTTACTCTGTATCATTATACCTCCCAACACTAGCCTGTTGGAAATTGTTTTTATTTTGCCCCATGTGTTAGAAGCAGTAGTCTTAACAAGATTACAAACCACTTGAGGTGCTGTGTCTGGTCAAATTTTCTTCCTAGTAGGCAATGCATAATACCTTTCCAGTGTAATTTTTCCTGATACTTATCCTGACTTTCAACACCAAATAGAAGGGGTCCCAAGTGATAGAATCATTGTTTTGATTCATACTTTAAAAATAGTTTCCTAGAACTTAGGAGATCACAGCTGGGCCGGGGTTACAGAGGCGCGCCTCCGTAGCTTTACTGCACTGCAATTCGCCCATATTTAGGGTCTGATGTCTCGGGAGCAGGGGAGTAGTTAATAGGTAGGTCCCCTCACTTACGTTTACTGCCCCAAAGCACCACCACTGCACAGCCGAAGCAAAGACAAAGCTGAGGGACCCAATGCAGTGAGGGTCTGAGAAATAGCACAGCTGAAAACCCTGAGCTCCAGCCTGGCTTTCCTCCTAACCAGCTGTCGGTCTCTGAACCTCCATTTACTTGTCTCTAAGGTGAATACATTAGACTGCATGATCTCCAGGTCCCTCCTGGCTTTAACAGTATAAGAAGTGATGGCCAGCTAAGGCTTGGTTTTATTTTTCCACCATGTGCTTCCAATTAAGGCTTATCATTCAACAGATGCTGGCTTCCTAATTAAGGGATGTGACAATAGTTGGATAAGAACTAACTCTGGAAGTTCCCATGTCAACAGAACAAGTGTGGCTTTCATAATTATTTATTAATCAGAGTGGTGCGGCGACATAGATGAGGCTGGTGATTGGATGCTCTTCTGAACCCCCGTCTCTTGGTGAGGGACAGAGAGCATGGGAAAATCAGGAAGAATTGTGGTGGAAAAACAGTATTTTATTACAGAGATCCATTTACAGCCTCCGTGCAGCTTTTCTACCCAGCTCACGTCTCATGGCCAAGTAAAAGACTAATGTGAACAAGCAGCAAATTCATATCCCAAGCCAGTACCACGCTAGGGATCTCAGGGGAGGTCACTTCTGATAATTAGAATTGAAACACTGGATTGCAATTGTACTGCTTTATTTTTGTTTGTTGTAAATCTTGATTTGAGAATGCACTTGCTTGTATCTGCCTTTGTTTGAAATCATATTCCGTAGGAAATAATCAGATTGTTTCATATATGCAAGGCTCAATTTTCTTTCTCTGGACATCTCATCCTTAAAAAGAGGCTAAGGCACCAAGAATCCTTGAAAAGACCTGGGCACTGATGCCTTCCAACTCATCCTCATTTTTTGAAGGCTGGGAAGTAGAACAAGTAATACAATCAAAACACACACCAAAGCGAATGACAAAATTAGAAGGGACCTAGAGATTGCTTTGGTGCAACTGTTGCATTGTAAGTATGTGGTCATATGATTTGCCCAAGGTTGATTAACTCTTGAACCTGTGTCCCCCTGTTGTCAGTTCAGTCTTCTTGTCCCACTAGTTCACCTCCCAGAGGCCTTGACTGTGTACAGCGATGAGGTGAAGAACTCTGCAGTCAAAACAGGCTCCCTGGGATGCACACTTGTCCTATCATGAAGTGCCGAATGGGGAGACGGCGTTTGTCCAAGACAGTTACTATCTCAGGAGTAGAGGCAGGAAGGGAGGTATAAGAAATGGAACATTAAGGTGAAAACACTTCAATCAATAGAAATAAAAAATCAGAATATCCCCTGAGACTTTCACTTCGGTGATTTGTTTTTGTTTTTGTTTTATCTTCTCAAGTTAGAAGGAGGGGTAACGTTGTGGTGGTGAGCATGCCAAGTGTGGCATCATGTACCGAGGCTCTAGTCTCAGCTCCTTCATTTGCCAGCCGCGTGTTACAGCACAGCAGAAAAAGTCTTGGGTAGGGAGTTCAAATAGAGCTAGTGAGTCATTCTACAGTACCTGCCCTAAATATATATGCAAAAATGTATGGTAAGTTTATGTTTTTCAAGACATTATATACAGATATATATTATGTATAATATAATCAATATATTAACTATATTATCTATAGTTTATAGCTAATATGTGGACTTTTCCTCTATATCTGTCTATATGTGTGTTTTTAACAAAGACAATGTCTAAGAATTTTAGCTCAACCTGGCAAATGTGCAGAGAAACTGGGTCACTCATCCAGTGCTGGCGGAAAGGTAAAATGGTACAGCCACTCTGGAAAAGAGACTGGTGGCTTCTTGTAAAACTAAACATGCAATCGCCATACAAACCAGTCATTACACTCTGACGCATTTATTCCAGAGGGATTAAAAGTTACATTTACACAAAAATCTGTACATGAATGTTCCCAGCAGCTTTATTTATAATAACCAAACCCCGGAAACCAGCCACCTGTCTTCAGTGAATGAATGGCTAAACAAACTGTGGACATTGACAGCATGATCTAATAAGCAGCAAAAAACAAACAAACAACAAAAAAACCCCCCCAAACCCCCTCCCCCCCCAAAATGAATGAAATATCAATACACACAACAACTTAGATGAATTGACAGGGCATTATGTTGCGTTAAAATGTCAATCTCCAAATGTTGAATACTGTATGATTCTATTTATATTAAGCATTCTTGACATAAGTGTCATAGAACTGGAGAACAGATTAGTGACTGGGGATTGGGAAGGAGGTGGTTTTGGTTATGGTTATAAAAAGGCAACACGAGAATCCTTGTGCAGCTGGAACTGTTCTGTACTTTGAGCTTGGCTGTCGTGTTGGGTACATAAAGCCACCTATGTGATAAAATTGCACAGACCTGCAAACACACAAACACACCCACAAGTAAAGTAAAAGAGAACATCTGCATAAAATCAAGGTGTTTCCCATCAGGAAACCTGGTAAAAGGTGCATGGTATCTCCCTGTATTACTTATTACAACTGTATGTGAAACAAAAATTATCTAAGAATAAGCTGACTTTAAACATGATGCCTCCAGTATTTATAGTATGAGAAGGCAGCCGCTTTTGTAAAACACGCATCCCGAAAGTTGGAAGGACCCACTGCTGGTCAGGGAAGCTACCTTGGCCGCTGCTGGCACAGGACCCACGCCTTCAACTGCCACCACACCAGCCATGCTGTGCTCTGTGCCTGGCATGGACCCGGACGCCTGCGCTACTACCTTTCCTGACTCAACACCTGTGCTGCTGTCCGGAGGAACTGCAACCCATAGCAGGAGAATCAGCTCCACCTCATTCCCACCTTCCGAACCACACACTGTGCTTTGGCTTGGGGGCAGGTGGGGTGTGTGGAAACCTGAGGTTTAGAAGAATCTGAGAAACGTGTGATTTACATTTCCAGCTTCTAAACTGAAGTAAAATTTGCTGTGGGAATTTGAATGGAATTTAGCAAACCCTTTCTGTCCTACCTGCCACACATACGTACCAAAATCTCCAGTGTAAATCTGTATCACGTGATCACGTGCCTGTTTTCTTTACTTTCCTTTTCCATTCTCCATGTTTGTCTTTTTCATAAACAAAGAAAATATATGACAATATTAATGAAATCTAAAAGCCATTCCACTTTTGGGAAGTCAAACCAAATGTGTATTCGATGAGCAAGTTTGGGGGGTGGAGGTAGAGGTGGAGACACAGGGATTGGACCAGCTCATCTTCAAAATACCTTTTTAATACAAGAGCCTATGTTTTCATGATAAAAGACCAGCCAAGTCCAGGAAGCTCTAGGTCCAGCATTGAAAACTGAAATGTCTGCAATAAAAAGTAATAAAAGCGAGTGAAATCAGTGTCAAAAAATAATTAACAAAGCTACTTCAAAATGGAACTAGAGCCGCCCTGCAGGAGGCACTGCCTTGCATGTCTTATACCTCAAACTTTGGTGTGTTCAAACAGAGAAAATAACCTTATGACTGGGTCTAAGGGCAACATTATTTCCAAAAATTAAAAATTAAAAAAAAACTGTGTATAAAGATAATAAGAAAACAATTATTATGACTACTGGACTGATGACTCCTGGACTAAAACTTAAAAACTGTTTAAAATTAACATCGCTCTGTTGTGTTACCTGCACCAGTAGAAATGCCTTCCTTCTGTTGATGTAATTTTTCCCCTTGCCTTTCTCATACATACCCAATTGCCTTTGTCTCCTAATTGAAACATTACTTTGGCTTTAGCAGGAATTAATGACTCCGGAATAGTTATTATTATTGGTCTCAAATAAGTGCTTATTTGTCGCTCACTTTGAAAGCGCTTTTTATCTTTAGGTTAACACTGGCCAAGGGAGGCAATATGGAGTGGTGAGGACTATGGCAAATGCGTTCTGTCTGAATAGTGGAAAGCCACTATTCTGCTCCAGCTAATTAATCCCATGTGGAAATTCAGGTCCAGGGTCATCCAGCTTTAGTTTCTGTTTAAAGAAAAGTAGGAAGTAAGGACTTTTATGGAGATACTATGATTTAAAACATTGGTTTCAATGTACTCACTGATTGTGACAGACAAGAGCTCCTTGATAGCCTGTTGTTTGGGAGTCATTAGTGAAAAGTCCACTTGAAATATTTTAATAACGCTGTGAAGTTCAGTCAGAAGAGCCCTGCAAGCTGGATTTTCCCAGAGAGCCACCAAGTATGAGGGCTCCGTGTTAAGCACTTCGCTGCATCTGCAACTCTGTCTTTGAAGTTCTATTAGATACTTTTCTGAACAGGTGACACCATTGGAGAAAACCCCGTTAGGCTGACAGGTGTGGCAGCGTGATAAGAATGTGCGGGGTTTGATAGCTTTCCCTGGAGCACCCCTTGGGGCCAAAGCAGAGATGAGCTCAGTGGCTCTTTGGTAGGACTTACTTTGTCTCTGCCTCTTTCTTGAACTTCGTATCAACTGGTATGGCTGGGGACAAGACATGGGGCATGAGTGCTTGAGACATCATTCCATACTGAATTCAGTCCTTATCACTCCACCTTCAAATATATTCCTGAGCAAAGGCAGAATTGCATATATACAAGAACTCTCTCGGCTTTTCCAATAATACTGATAGCTAACATTTAATGTTTTCTGTGCGTCAGGTGCTGTCCTAAGTGCCTTATATATATTAACTTACTCTGTTGTCACAATAGGCTGTGAGGTAGGTGAGTAGCTGTTACTCTCATATTACAGATGAGGACACTTGAGGCACAGAGAGGCCATCACTGGAGATCCAAGCCCCGTCTGAGTGGAGCCACTCCAGCAATGACCAACATTGCTCTCAGCATAATAGAACCAGGTCACAGATGCTGTTGTTTCTGGACCTGGAGGCCAAGGGGTCACCTGCAGAAGCTCCTTCAGTTCTTTCTGCTGCTAGGAGCACAGCCCTCCAGTTCCTGCCTCAATCTGTGCTACCTGTGTCTCAGTTCCTATCTGCAGTTCCCTGGCCTCTAAGAGGGTAAAATGAGACCCACTGGTCAACTATGCATAAAACAAGTAGAAGCTCAGGGTAATTAACTTCCATAATGGTGGACTTCAGTCAATGGAAGATAACGATCTGCAGATGAGGTCTTTCCTACCCTCAGGGAGTAGTCTGGTGACATTGCCTTGCAAGGATTAGCAAGGCTAAGAAATGAGAGTGTCGGGACTGTGAGCAGCCCACTTCTACCCTACCCTGGACCTAGTCTCTTTCTTTCCCTTCGCCTCCCTTCCCTTCGCTTTTAATCTGGTGTCAGTGGGGCTACGCTCCCCAGTCAAGTGTGCATGCATAACCTTGTGCCTTACGCTCTGGGTGACAGAGACCCCCACTGCGACAAGTAATTCCTCCAGGGCTTTCGAGAGAATAAGCGCCAGGGCCAGGATGAGAGCCCAGGAGCCTGTTCCCAGAGTCTGTGTGTTTTTAACCCTTCCATCTACTGCCTCTACAGGACAAAGTAAAACCTTGGGGTACAAAGTTAATGTCATTTTTAAAAATAACCTGTCCCTGTCTGCCAAGTGCATTACTGCTGTTTTCTGCCTTTCTTAAAACTTAAATCCAATCTTAACTTTGCTCCAGGCCGGGTGCTGAAAGTTCCCTATGCAAACTGCTAATTTAGTTTATTCTATGTCTCCCAACTAAAGAATGGGAGCTATTAGAAGGCAAGACTGGCCTGGCGGCAGTGTGAGAAAGCTCAGGAATCATGAAACGTAAAAACCACTAAATGATGGCCGCACAGCTGTGTTCCAGAGCACAGCTTTGTTTTGGCTGGTGAATAATCCCAATTTCTCTCCAAAAAATACTTGCTGAGTCCTTATTATGATGTCAGGTACAAAGATACGAAGTTGGGTAAAACACAGTTCTCGTGCTCATGGAAGCCTCCTTCTAGCGGGGAAGACAGGCATGTCAAGAAACAAGTTAAGCGATGTGTCACGAAGCACCATTCTTGCATTTTCCCCAATGGAGTTTCATTGCTAAAGAGATCTTTGTTTATTTGCTCAGTTGAAAAATCTCAGGCAAATGAGTAATAAGGGACCTGATATTTTTTAAAAGGGGTGATATCCCAGATCCGTGGAGGGCCAGGAAAGCATGGGCCACTCAGAGAGGATCAGCAGATACACAATATGTTAGGGCTCATCCACGGTAAAATGACATTCAGCTACCAGTCTTAGAATAAATATCGACATCTGTCATACTCTTGTTCCATGTAGGGTTTTTCAAAGCATTCTGCCTATTTTAATTCTTTTGAGCCTCACAAGGGAAGTATAAGGCAGCACTATGGTCTTCCTTATTTTACAGATGAGAAAGGCTTGGGCCAAGGACCCACAGGGAGCTTGCCTATGGCAGGCATCTGAGCCCTGGGCGCTTGACTACACAGTCACTTTGAACCCCCTACGTCACCCACCTCTCTCTGAGATCTAATCATCCTCCTGGCCATAACTTTCAGTGGTTTCTAGCTTCTTCTAAGACTAAATCTGGCTTTTTTTTTTTTCTTCAGAATTACACCATTAACCTTTTAAAAAATAAATTTGAATTTCTTCATATATAAACTCTTGAGGTGATGAGAAGGATATGTAGTTCCAATCTGGTAGTGCCGATAAGAACTCAGCAAGTATTTTTTGGAGAGAAACTGGGATTATTCACCAGCCATAACAAAACTGTACCCTGGAACACAGCTGTGCGGCCATCATTTAGTGGTTTTTACGTTTCATGATTCCTGAGCTTTCTCACACTGCCGCCAGGCCGATCTTGCCTTCTAATAGCTCCCATTCTTTAGTTGGGAGACATAGAATAAACTAAATTAGCAGTTTGCATAGGAAACTTTCAGCACCTGGCCTGGAGAATAAAAGGGAAGCACTATTAATAATTAAAACAGGGCAGCAGGTAAAACTAGGACTATTTCAGGTAAACCAAGGTGAATACTTACCTGAACATGCATCATTTGCCCCCAAAGAAAAACAGAATCTGTGCCACATCGGGTTGAGAACGTTCAAGCAAACGCCTCACTCAGAATGTTACAGAGTTAAGAGAGGTAATCAAGGGCTCTTCAGAATGGAATCCTTCGATGTCTCTCCATTTCTTGAAGACAATATTTAAAACTTAGCATGTCACAAAATATCCCTTATTATCTCGTCCTGCCTACTTTTCTAGCCCATCTCCAAATTCCACCTGCACATCTACGTCTTGTACACGTTGCTGCCTTTTCTTAGAAAGCCATTTGCCTTGTTTTGCAAGTGGCAAACTCCTTTGAATCTTTGAAGAACCAATTCAGAGCTGACCCATTTCTTTTTCTTTCATTAGAATGTGAGTCCCTTGTATAGAATGCTGGGTCCGAGTTACACAAATAATAAGCAGTAGAGCCAGGAGGTTTACTCGGATTTCTCTGGCCCCTAAGTCAGGTGGCCTGACTTTCAAAGGATTAGGAGGAAGGAGTTTTACAAGCAGGAAGGTGTGGAGGGGTGAATCAGGGGTAGCGGTGGGAGAGAAACACTAATTCAGTCCAAGGGAGGAGTAAAAGAAAATCAGGGATCGAAGGGGGAGTGGGCATAAGGGGACTAGATGGTCATTAAAAAAACACAAAAAAGAAAAAAAAAACGCAGGGAATTCAGGACATCATGGTGGAAAAGGACAAGGAGCCCTAAGAAGCAAGCGACAAGGCTGGCGAGGAGGCGAGGGCCAAGCGGTGCAGGTCCTGGAGATCAACGCTAACGCAGAGATAAGTGCACTGGGCCACAAAGGTGGGTCTATTCTACCACTGGCTTCAAACCGCTCAGTCCTCTGCTGAGTTTCTGAGAGTCTCAGAGTTCTCCTGGGATGGAACTATCAAAATTCACTTGTATACCAGATAAAGAAAATTAGCCTCTCCATCTCTATTATTGCTTTGATTAGAAAAATGTTATTAACCTTTGAAAAACTTAATATTTTGTTTTCTCGGAGTTTGGTCAAGGTCGCACATTTATCTTGAAAATGCTAGTTTCTGCACTATTTTAATTGAAGGACTTTAGGGCAAATTCAATTAAGTTGTGCTATATGAACTGAAACTTGCAATATATTAAAAATATTTGCACAGTTAATCAATTACCCAGTTTCTAATTTGAGTCCCATTGTCCTTTCAAATGTGCACTCAAACCCAGAAGAAAGGACTGAGGGCTTTAGCAATGACGACTATGTCCTAAATTCATTCCAGCTAACTTAAAGGAGGTCTAGAAGGATCCCAGTCCCAGCTGGGACTTAGAGAATCACAAAGCTGGAAGGGAGCCCTGTGATCTTCTTTCAAACTTTTTCTCTTGTAGAAAAAGTTGCCTTCTAATAGCTCACATTCCAAAGAGGATGAGGTCCAAAGAGGATGACCTGATCACAAAAGATAACAGGCGGGGATAGAGACCATAGGTCCTACACATCAGCTGCCTTAGCATTGTCCCAGGCTCTGCCGGCTTCCTCCTGGTGTCCTTGGGTGACATTCGTTGTTTTTCGAGGGCCTCTATGGAGGGTCTTTATGTTTTAGGCTGGTGGAGCAGTGAAGGAGAGATAATCGGGGGGTAGAGTTATCACAACCCTGTTCTGATCCCAGTTCTCTCCCGTTCTGACTCCTCACAAACTGTACCGTGTCATTAGGCTTATATTTTATTGCCACCAGCTAGGACAGGAGCCAGCCGCCTTGCATGCAGCATGCTTCCAGATTGCGTTCTGGAACTATGTCCCTGCAGTGGTCAGCCCAAGAGGGTGAAGTCTGAGAAGAGAAAGGGGGTGAAGCAGGCATGAGGCTCTAGATCTGTATTTAAGTTACTCTGTGTACTGGCAATACCAAAATGCACTTCAAGGCTAAATTAGAATTATCTATTAGCAATTGTTTTTCATTAACCACAGCTGTCTGCCTCTTGTTAGCAAAGTTAAAGCTGAGCTGGTGAACAGCTGCTTTGGAGTCCCACACAATTGTTAGGGCGAATGTCCATAAATCATTATGCAAATTTGCCAACTGTGACTATGTGGATATAATGGTTCTCAATTGAATATACTGAATTCCATGTGTCAGGGATTTTTTCAGGTAGTTGTACCTATACCTTATCCAGAAGAATGTATTGCAGGAATTATTTGGAAGAATTCACAGCATAGAGGACAGAAATAAAATTTCCCCCTGCTTAGTAAATATTATTGTAATAACATCTGTTAAATTCAAATAGAATTTTGGTAGAGAGACTACAATATGGTAGTCCCATCACTCAACAATTTCATTTTTGCCTATTAGTTTTCCAGGCTTTAAAATTATGCTTGAGAAATTTAAAGCCATCGTGAATGGGCTCTGTTGTAATTTTGCTTTTTAAAATTTAATATAGTCCTGATCAGGTGGGTCAGCTGGTTGGAGCATCGTACCACACACCAAAAATGTTGCAGGTTCTATCCCCAGTGGGGGCGCATAGGGGAGGCAACTGTTGGATGTTTTCTCCCACATCGATGTCTCTCTCTCCCCTTTCTTCTCTCTCTAAAATTAATAAACATATCTTCTGATGAGGATAAAAAAGTAATTTAATATATAATAAACATTTTCCTTATTTCTAGTTTTTATTTCTTGTTTTAAATAGCTCTAATATGTTATCGCCTTGATAAACTATAATTTTTGTGAAAATTTCTCTTTTATTGTTATTATAAATTACTACCATAAATATATTTATGCCTTTTTTGTTTTTTTTTAATAGAATTGTTTCCTTAGGAAACACTTTCATGCTTGAACTAGAGATGTGAACATTCTTATGGCACTTGCTATACATTATACATTGATTTTCAAAAGCGATATGCTAATTGGCATTGCCACCAACAGTGTGGGTGTGTGCCAGTTTTCCAGGAATCTCATCATCTTTTATTTATTTTAAAATTTTTTGCTAATTTGCTGGGTTGTAAAATGCACTCAGGTTGCTATATAGCATTTATTTGATCAATTGATTGAGTCATTCATTTAACTAGTCAGTCAAGAACTATTCATCAAACAAATGCCTTGCGAAAAGCTGGAGAAAGAGAGATTGATGAAATTCTGTGCCTTAAAAAGACCTGAGCATCTGAGTTAGTGGCAAAGCTCGGCATTTATTGTGGAGTATCTTAAGAATGATGGTAGAGTTATACCTAGGGCACTGTGAGAGCATGGAGGGGGGCACGCACCTTGAGTCAAAGGTATAAAAAAAGACTTCAGCAATGGAGTGACAAATGGGGACATGGGTATTCCAGGAAAAGAACTAGAGAGAATTTGGGGGCAAAGGCATGGATAGATACATGAGAGGGAAAAACAGCTTCAGGAGTCTAGCTGGAGAGATCTACAGAATCACAGAGACATATGCCCAGGGCCTGAGCTCCATGAAGTTGAATGGTGAGAGGAGACTGGTGCATTAGCTGAAACCATTTTGAATACTGTAAATGTCAACTAGAAATAACCTAAACAAGAAGGAGGAGATAGAGAAGAAGGAGGAAGAGAATTAATTATTATAAGAAACTGTGGTATCCCTGTGAGCCTGAGGACAGTAATATGTCCAGATCCTAGAGCAAGTATAATCAGGAAAAAAAAAAAAAAGTGAGAAAAAAAGAAGAAAAAGAAAAGAAAAAAAATGGAGTACCAGGGGATTGATTCTTTACTCAGAATTTTCAGTAAAAGACTTTTAACCATGGAAGCATATTTTTAAAAATGAAAATTAAAAAGATAAGAAAACTTAAACTCTGACAGGCATTTCTCTCCTCTTTCATATCCATTTCTCGCTGAATCTCTCTGTTTCTATCGGTTTCCATCTCCATCCCTATCTCTATATAGCTCCATCTCTATCTCTCTCTCTCCCTCTCACAGCCTTACAATATACAGGTCAGATGTCTAAACAGAGATTCATTCACTTTCTTGGTTCTAGTTTAAAAGTTCCCAAGGAAGTCCTCTAATTGCCCCACCTTGAGTCAGAGTCCCAGCTCTGAAACAGTTTACGGAAACTTTGAAGGCAGGGCATCAGGGTTCTATATGGACATGGAAACTCCTGTTGAAAATTCGATAGTCTCAGGAGGAAGTGACTATTCAAAGAGAGTTGGGTGCGTACTGAGGTGAAAGAAAAATAGAACAATACATATATATTATTATTGAGAAAAGTTTAGGGTACTATCATGAAAGACATTGAATAACAGGTTAAGAATTATCAGTTTTTTATAGGCAACACAATTTTATCATTTAACCAACCCATGTATCTCCTGCTTTTTATTTCTCTGGCCTTCTCTTTGTTCTGGATGATTTGATTTGCAAGGTCCACTTGTGGGGGGCCGATGGGAAATAATCAGAGTGCTAAGCACCTCCTAAGTCTTCAGTATGGACAACAGGATGTAGATTAGCACATGTCTTGATCTTGGCCTTGAAAGAGGCCCTGTGGGGTCCGAGTGCCTTAGTCGCCGCCCAGACGGCCTGACTGACAGATTCACGCCCGCTGGACCAAAGGCCTTCAAGGGGCTGCTGTGCCTTCTCCTAGGATTTTGTCTCAACCTTTGTCTGGACCTGGAGCAATGCTGGTCCCTCCGTTTTTCTCTAATTTCATCCTATTTTAGTGCTTTCCAAATAAATGAAAACCATAAAGTCATTTCGCATTCAGTGGTGGTTGAAAAAAGTAAGAAAAACATTCTGAAAAGATTTTGAGCAGGAGTCTGAGATAAGCATATTTCTCCGTCTCTTCTTCTCCTTGTCTCCTTCCTTCTCCTCCCTTTTCTTCTCCTCCTCCACTCCCTCCTCCTCCTCCTTCTCCACTCCTTCTTCTTCCCCATTCTCTTCCTCCTCCTCCTCCTCCTCTTCCTCCTCCTTCTTCCTCAGGTTAGAATAATCACTCTGGCAACCCCAGATGATGCATTGCTCTGGATTGAGGTTGATGCAGCAATACCAGTTAGGAAGATTGTTTTATTAATCTAACTAAGAAATGATGAAAGCTGGAACTAAGACCATGGCAGTGGAGACAGTGATGGGGAAATAGACATTACATATTGATAAGGCTGAATGAATCATTTAGGGAGCTTTTTAAAGCAAATATTAGCAAAACAAACATCACAAACAAGCTTCCACAATATGGTGAGATTCACTTCCCCGGAAGCAAGTGGGTAGTGTGTGTGAGGATCTGAACAAAATTACCAGTTTCCTAGAAATGGGGGAGGGGGAAGTGAACATGCAGGAAGCAGTCAACATTATTCAGTACAGTCAGTAACTATCTTGCTGTGGGGAAATAGAGGGAAAGACCATCGCAATTCTCAGGTGAACTGAACTGAGCAACTAGGTAGTTTCACCAGAATAAAAAAATAAAGGAGGATAAAAAGGTTTGGGCAGAAAATCAGTTTTGAATGGAATGAGGCACATCCATGTGAAGTTTTCAAGTAGGCAGCTAAAGAGATAGTTTGAAGTTAAGGAAAATATCTAAATTAAAGATATGTATTTGGATGTTATCAGCATCTGGAAGTTATATCGCATGCAGGTGCATGGTGAGGTCGTTGTTGGATGAGATTACCCAAGAAAGTGTGCAGAGTGAGGAGAGACAAAGATAAGAATTCCTCTCTGGAAAAGGGCAAATATAAGGCTGGAATTAACTAAATGCATTTGCATATCAAAGAGGTGTTTCTTGAATTTGGATAGCTGTTGCAGTGAAAATTTCTACATAACTAAATGATTTCTAAGCTCCATTTGACAGCTCATTATTTTTAAAGCAACTTTCCTCCCCAGCAAAAGTCACTTACACTAAAGAATATGGAAAAGACTTTGGAGTTCGTAGCAATGAGATTTGACCTAAAGCAATAAATAAATACTTAATGGATTGCAAAATGTTTGGAATTCTTTTATGACATAAATAATCATCTATGGTTAACAGACTAGATAGCTTCTCTTGAAATAAAAAAAAAGTATTTGGTGAATCTGTAGCTGGTGCCATTGCCGCTAACTGTAAGAAAGTAACCTTGAGAATGTTGTAGGAGAGCCTTAGCAAAATCTCAAAGAATATTAAGGTCAAATCCAACTGGAAGTATGGAGATCTCATTCTACTAAATTAAAAGTAGAAGAACAAGCTGTCGCAGGGAGAGAAATGATCTGCGTTTGCTGGATTCCTGGGATCTATGAGGACTACAAGGTGGTTCTTCTGGCTTGCAGATCCCTACATGGTAGGCTTGTCCCAAGGGGCTGGGATCTAGAAAACCTCGCTCCCAGGTGTGAGTGCTCAGCCTGGGTAAGCAAAGCTTTTCCTACTGTCAGCCTACTCTCAGCCGCTGACTAGCCCAGGAAGGAGGCAGGCCCAGCGAAAACTGATTGAGGGAAAGTTACCTAGGCAGTCCCAGCTGGACAGTTTCTAGTTCCTTACTTAGAGGGCATTTCCCAAATACCAAAAAAAAAAAAAAAAGGATCTCATGGGCAGTTTTTCTAAGCCCAGGGGAAAATAACTGTTTTAATGCCAGAAAGAAACAACCAAAGCGTTGATCCTGACTTGGGACTTGAGAAATTCAGGAAGAGTTTATAGGCAAGGCCTTTCTCCCTTCTCGCTTAGCTAAGAAAGAGAACCACTTAATTGTTCAAGAAAGGAGAGCAGTGGACGTGAGGGGGGAGGAGCAAGATCCAGAGAACTCCAGGCTTCACCTTTGCCCTCTGGAATTCTGTGCTTCTGCTGTTGACAGGCATTGAGCAGCAGAGCAGGAGAAATGGACTGGGAAGCCCAATGTCACTACAGCTCAGCTGTTCCCTGACCATGTCACCTTACGCCCTACCACATGTCCCTAGGTTCACTTTCTCCATTTGGAAGCTGACTGGGGTGACTCTCTGAGGCAGAGGCAGTGCAGTAGTTCAGGGCTTAACTACCTCTAAGTCTTCGTGGGGGAGTTCGTTAGCCTGTGCTTCCAGTTCCACACCTATAAAAAGAATTTAGGGCCTTTGCTGTGCCCAGGATGCTCCATAGTGAGCAGCATGGAAAATGTTGGGTAATTTTAGTGCAGATCTAATTCTACGTAAATCTGTAATTCTAGGTCCAGCACTTAGCATCATTTTTTAGCCCATGTTAAGATTGCTAGGAAATTAAAAATGATTCAATAGACGTGGACACATCTTCAGAACATTCCACAGCCAAAAGCTAGTGTTAAATTACCTTTTTATCACTTTTAAATATTTCTAAATTCTTTTGGGGAAAGTTGTTTTCAAAATAAGGTAAAGAATTTCAATTAGGCTTTGCAATATCTTGTAAAACTGTGCCCCAAAGGCTTTCTCTCCTTTGTATTAAATGAAGCTGTATTAGAATTAATTACCAGGAGAGAAAAATGAGAGTCCATTGGCTGCTTGATGAGAACTGTCACTGCCCCTGGCTAAGTAACCTCCACACCCCAGAATGAGGTCCACTCTAATTGCAGGGGGAAGGAGAAGGGGGAGGAATGATTCACCTTGGAGGGAAAGAATGCTGCTTAAACCTTTCCACCAGAAAGAGTGGTGGCATTTTCAGTTCTATCATCCATTCATTCATCCTTCATTCTTCTCATTCTTTCATTTCTCTTCCCCCTCCTTTAATAGCTCTTTAGTTATTAATTTAATAACTCTTGAGATTATGAGTCTGCATAAGAATAACCTGTGGTTATTAATTAAAATGTAGGTTCCTAGTTTTTTCTTCTGGTTTAGTAGAGCTAGTCTGGGGCCAGCACTTGGTATTTTTAACTAGTATAGTGGAAGATTTGGGCTTCAACCTGGAAAACACTTCTTACCTAGGGGGCATGGTAAAAATAACACTGCACAAACTTGTGGGCAATGTAAATGGAAAAATAATTTCATGGATCTCCAAATTGATTTTCTTTAAACATTTATTCAGCATTTATACTATGACATTTATTCGGTGATGTATCTATTTGGAAACTTATTCTATTAATATTCCTATTAATAAATATTAAGAAAAGATTTACCAAATAATTGACTTTTACTGTCTGAAGTCAGCTTTATGCTGTGAAGGAAGCTGAGCAAACAGGATTATAATATGCATCATTCTAATTTGTAATTTAGCCGTCAAATGCCAATTTTATAGGACTATCATCTGATTTATCTTAGATTCGCACTTGCAACATGTAAGTACTTAATTTATAATTTTTAATTTTAATTTACCTTTGAGCATACCCTGAAAGTCAGGACAAATTAGCATTTTACCAGTTATCTAATAAGTCCATGTGGAAACCTGAGTTAATTGGCATCAAACTTCTATTTATTGCAGTGACATTTTAATGTCCTTTTCAGATTGGCATGATGAGTGGCTACTCATCTCTTTTTCCCATAATCCAGTCTAGGTTGGACTACTGAATATGAGTAGGAAAGAGGGTAAAAGAGGAAAGCCTGGGGTTTGAGCTGGGCTCTGGATCTCAGTCAGAGTGTCAAAGGTCATAGCTAATGACCCAGAATGGTACAGTTATCCAGTATGTTCTAGGTGCTGGATGCCAGGACGCTTCACGGGGCTCTCAGGAAAAGATGGCGGCAGTGGTTCGGTGTGGACTCCTCATGTGGAAAACAGCCTAGCCTGCACTTAGAATCCTAAGGGAGCAGGGTTCACAGTAGAGACACACACAGGAGATAGGCAGGCGTCAAAGCCCTACCACTTGACCTGAGTTCAAGGCAAAGCCCAGTTCTGGAATGACCAGCATGAGCTCACGTGTGAATGCATGTATCAGGACTGCAGGACTGATGGATACCTAGGGTTCAACATAAGGCCATAAATCCACATTTTAGAGTGACTGACCAAAGTCCACTCTTGATCCTTTGAAGATAAAGTGCTTAACTTAAAACTGTTTTCTATAGGTTCAGACTGTCTCAGGATATAGGAAGAATTGTCTTAAAATTTTAACAACTGTTCCTACTTCCCGTGGCTGAGAAGAGAATAAGTGGATAACCCCCAAGAACAGGGCGTTATGAAGTCCTTAAACTATTTCGAAGATAGATGCTGGTCCCAGAAATAACCTCCAAGGGCCCAGTAGCAAGGAAATGGTGTGATCTTCAGGCTTAAATATGACGCCTTCCTCTTTTGAAGCCTGGAAATGTGCACAGGATTGAATCCCAGCTTCCACACTTGTAACATTTCTCCTCTGTGCACTTCATAGCATTTACTCAGTATTTTTTGGAGAGCATTTGGGATTATTCACCAAACAAAAGAAAGCTGTATTCTGAAACACAGCTGTGTGGCCATCATTTAATGGCTTTTGCGCTTCATATTTCTGACTTATTCCTCTTGATAACCCTAGGCCTTAACACGGTTACTTCATTTTAATGGATGGCCAAAGCAAGTCTTAGAGAGGTTAAGGAATTTAACCAATCACAATGCAAGTGAGCAGTATAGCTGAGATCTAAACCCTTTTAGCCTGCCCCTAGATTATCCCCCTTAACCATGTTGCTCTGCTGTCGGAAGACTATATTGTGCATAGAGGAGGCAGTGAAAGTTATCTCATATCTGAGCCTACAGTGCACCTAGAGGAGCACAGGGGTGGAAGGAGAAGATAAGGCTCCAAGTGGCAGATCTGCCCTTAGTAAGCTTCCCTAATTCACTTATCTTTCACTTCTTAAAAATAAACAAACAAACAAAAAAAACTTGTAGAGTATCTTTTATACCCCAAGCACTCTTTTAATGACTAAAACAGGCAAAGATTTCTGTCCTCATAAAGTTTTAACAAGTTGCACAGGATACAGAGGATAAACAATCAACCTAATAAATACATTACAAAATGTAATGCGAGCTTTTATTACAAATTACAGAAATTACAATTTGCAAAATACATACAAAAACAAATCCAAGAGAAACTGACATTATGTTGTTTGTTAAGAAGTATAAGTCTTTTGAGGAGAAAAATATGTGATGAAGAGACCCCGGAGGTATAGGAGGGGCTGCTTGACAATTGTTATGTGGTGATTAGGATGTCGCCTCAGGGCCACTGGGAAGGTGATATTTGATAAAAAACAAAACAAAACAAAACAAAAAAAACTTGAAGGAAGCGAAGGAGTTAGTCAAGCAGATATCAGAGGAGAAAACAACCAGGCGGAGTACCTGGGCAGTGTAAGAGCCTAGAACTAGAGGTTACCTGCAATATTTGAAGAATAACGAGTGGCCAGTGTGGCTGGAGTGTTCTTTGCTGGAAACGGAAAGGCAAGTCGGGGGGGGCCTCACTTGACCATCATAGGGACTCAGCTCTTCCTTGGTGGGAAAAGAAGAGCCATTGCAGAGTCTTGAGCACAGAAGTCACACAACCTGAACTTACTTTTTAAAAAGATCATGTCTGGTTGCCATGCTGAGTATAGACTGTAAAGAGGCAAGAGCAGAAGCAAGGAGGCCCAATCCGATGAAGTTATCACAGCGTCCAGGGGAAAAGAGAATGGAGGCTTGACCTGAGGTAGGAAGAATGGGGGTGGGGAGAAAGTTGGTCAGATTCTGGATTTATTTTAAGGGGAACCAAGGCGTTTTCTTGATAGTTTTGATGTAGGGTGCAAGAGAAGAAGAGTCAAAGATGACTCCAGGGATTTGGGGATGAGCGTCTTTAAGGATGGTGGTGTCTCAGCTGAGATGAGGAAGACAATAAAATCAGCAGATTTGGGGTCAATATTAGGTGCTCACATGGGGACATGTTAAATCTGAAGCAATGAGGAGACGTCCAAATGAAATCCTGAAGTCCACCATTTGCTATACTGACCTGGAGTTTAGGAGAGAAACCTGAGCTGGGATATAGGTTTGTGAGTCACCAGATTCCAGAAAGTGTTATCAGGAAAACTCCTGCAGGAAGTAGTGACACGTTGAAAGGCTTTCCCTAGAAAGAATTTAATAAAGGAGTTATTTATCGAGATGTTGGCAGGATTAAAGGGATTTTTACAAGGAACTGTGGCCATCAAGGGAGCGGCAAAGGTGGAAAGCCATTGTCGCTTTTAGAGTGTGTCTGAAACCCAGGGAGCAACAGAACCGTGGAAAAGTCCGCCTCCTGCAGTTACCTCCCATCAGCCAGAGTCAGAAGCCGGCCAGCAAGCAGGCCTGGGAAGTGTAGTCTGCAGGGGTCAGCTTCCTGGGACACAAAGGAGAGCAGAGGCTGATGGAGAAAGGATCTGGGGTGTGAGAGGAAGTGGAGAATCACCAGGACAGGTAATGTGTAAAGCCTGAGGCTAGATAAGGTCTCTAAGGGGTGTGACTAAATGGTGAGAAACAGAGGACAGAGAACTGAGCCCAGGGCTCTCCATCATTAAGAGGTTTGGGAGAAGATGAAGGGCTAGTGAAGGACGTTACACAGAAATCGACTTGAGGTAGACAGCAGGAAGTATGGAATCCTGAAAGTCAAGAGAAGAACGTCTCTCAAGGGAGAGGGTGTGATCAACTGTGTCCAGTGCAGTTGATGTATCAAGTGAGGTGGGAGCTGAGAACTGACCCTTAGATTTAGTAACATGGAAGACATTGGTGCCCTTGTCAAGAGCCATTCGATGGAGTGGTGGGGACATACACCTCATGGGAATGGCTCTCAGGGAGAGCAGCATGAGAGAGATTCCTGACATCAAGATAAACAATTCTCTCTAGGAGTTTTGCTCCAAAGAGGAGCATAACAATGGGAAAGAAAGTAAGAAGAAAAAACAAACAAACAAGGGTCAAGAGAAATATTTTTGAGATGGATAAATACAGCATATTTCCATGATGACAGGAAGGATCCTGTGGATGGGAAGAAATGAATGATTCCGGAGAAAGAGGGGAGAATACCTAGAGTAATCTCTTGTGTTGGCTCATGGTTCTCCTTGGAAATGGTGTCAGAATCTTCCTGTCATCTCTGGAGAGTGAATGAGATAAAAGGAGGCCATGTGACACCCTCCATCATGCAGAGCACCCTGCACTCTGCATTGGCACCCCCAACCTCCTCAGTTGGCTTTCAGAATGACCTGAATACACATGCACTGAGAGAAGACGTTTCTCTAGAATCTTCCCTCCGGGGAAGGATCAGCCAGTTACTTGGCACCTGCTAGGCACCAGGCACTCTACCCTATAAACATTAACTCTAATCTTCACAATGACCCAGGGCTCTGTCGATAATTTTTAGGATGAAAAAGTGGCATGGCAATGTCTCAGGGAGCTTAAGGCACTTGTTATCAGACATAGGTTACGGGAGGCAGAACCAAGACACCAATCCTGGTCTTTATTACAAAGCCTTTATTCTAATCTACCCTCCTGACTAGCCTCATATTCTATTTTTTTCTTTTACTGTATCACTTTTTTCTTTACTCATTCTCTCTGGGATCTTCACTATCTATTTTATTTCTCGTTCTCCAAAACCTCTACTTCTAGTCACGGTCCCCACATTAAAAATCAGCTCTGATAACATTAATGCATTACAGCAGCTAAGTTTCTCATCCAAGATGTATATATTTTTTCTAAAATGGGACCTTCCTGCAAAAACAGAACTTGGTGGAGGAAAGAACAGAGACTTCCAAAAGCTCCTGAAATTTGGCTGCAAAGGCCAGTATTTATGTCCCGGAACGTTTGTTCTGTCTCTCTATGCTGTTCATTCAGACTACCACTTATTCTACAATTAAAGTCCTCAAAACTTTATGACCTCAACTTCCTGGCAGGTCTGCACTGAACTGCCTGTTTTTCTGGTTTAAAGCTGGTCAATGCTGTGGTCTACCCCATTCGAAATACTCCTCTCTCACTAGTTCTTTTTCTTTCTCTTGCTCTGTCTCTCTGTTACACACACATACGCACATACACACACTGCTCTTGTTTAGAACTTAGAGAGGATTTGTGGAGGATGGAGTGACCTGCCACTGTTGCTAATAGGGTGGATCAATATCGCCAAATGTGCCACATCCTTCTTCATTTTCTCATCATGCAACAATCGATGGCTTCACCTTGCCTCTAAACCTCCCTCAGAGGTCCCATGCTTTTCATTTCCCCCTGCTGTTTCCTGGGCTGAGCATGCTCTCTCCATGACACTGGGGATAGAAAAGGGGAAGCTGGTCCTAAATTTGTCATTTGTCATTTATGCTCACTCCCATGGCATGTGCACATTCACAGATGTGCAAGTGTGTATGAATAAACATGTACATGCACATGAATCTCTTTCTTAAATGTAGTAAGATCAATACCATCTCCTTTCCTTTACCCTCAGGGAACTTAACCTACCAGAGGAGGAGCAAAGTACAGAAGCATTTATTTTTGCTTATAAATTAAGGTCGTGTGGGAAAACTCCTTTGCTCTAATGACTTCCTGCAGCAGGCACTTGGAGCAGGCAAATGACATGACCTGGTTCCCAATGATGCTGCTCAGCCCAGTCTGTGGTGCTCACCCTGGATCCCAAAGCTACATGCTGTGATAAAGGTCTTGTGGGATGCAGATCTGACTTCAGGCAGAACTAGCAAATGTCAATACGTTGCTGTCTGAAGAACTAAAACATTCTGTTTACCCCAAATAGAAATGGCACCTCCCTGGGGCCTACCATGATACCTCAAACTCCTGCATGATGGACTATCTAGGGCTAAGGACTGAAGGCAACAGTGAAAAAAAACCCCATAATGTTAGTGAGTGTGTGTGTGTGTGTGTGTGTGTGTGTGTGTATTGGGGAGAGATATAAACCCATTCACTCCTGACTGCGAATTAGTATATTAAATTATTATTAGGTACCTAAAAGTTCTATGGGAATAGGGGCCCCAAATGGTGTGATATTCACAATAAGGGCAGACACCCCCAAAGTGTTCACATCTGAGTCCCTGGCACCTGTGCCTATGTTGATAGCGACCATGGGAAAAGGCAGTTTGCAGACGTCATTAAGATAAGAAAATTGAGTTGAGAAAATTATCCCGGATTATACAGTTGGGCCCAGGGAAATCACAAAAGTCTTAAAAGCAGAGGAAGGAGGGAGAGAGGAAGACATGACGGCCAAGCAAGGGAAGAATGATGTGGCATGAGAAAGACTCAACCTGCCATCGCAGGCTTTGCAGGCATAGGGAGGCAGCATGAGCCCCGGGAGGTGGGTGGTCTCCAGAAGATGGAAAAGTTGAGGAAGCAGAATCTTCCTTGGAACATCCAGAAAGGCACTAGGTCCTGGTGGCATTGTGATTTTAGCCCCATGAAACTTGTGCTGGACTTCTAACCTGCAGAACTGTAGACTAATACATTTGTGTTGTCTTCAGCTAAATGAATGGTGATTTGTTATGGTAGTAAAAGGAAAGTAATACAAAGAATGTTTTGAAAGGGAAGAAAGAACCCAGACATGTTGTAGGTGGAAATAAGCCTCTTCCATGGGATCACAAGGAAAGCATTCCAAGAACCCACACACGGAAGACTGTGGTGTGGCAAAATTTATTTGGGTAGAAATAGAAGCTGCCCCCGGGTTTCCAATGTTTCATCTCCCTCCATCTTTCCATACATGAAAAAAAAATACAGCCTCACCCTCAGCAAGGCCAAAGCAAAAGCCAGGGTCCGGAGCTCCTGCTTCACATTGAAGCTCAGGCTTTTGGAGCCCACGCTGTGTACTGTGGGCCTCAGTAGCTGCTAGACACATATACGATTGTGTGTTCCCGGGAGAGAGGGAGTACAAACACATGGGGTGAATGTAGGTCACGAGTGTGTGTGTGTGTGTGTGTGTGTGTGTGTATGTGAGAGAGAGAGAGAGAGAGAGAGAGAAAGAGACAGAGAGAGAGAGAGAAAGAGACAGAGAGAGGGAGAGAAAGAGAGAGAGAGAGAGAGAGAGAGAGAGAGAGAGAGAGAGAGCGCGCTTCATCGTACCCCTGGGATTCTATTAGCTTGGGCTTTGGGTAGACCAGGTGTTTTTTCAAAAGGACCAATCAAGTTCCCGAGGTTTTATGGGCTTTTGATAGGCCTACCCCCTGGTTAGACTGCTATGCCTCTTTGCTTAAGTACCCCACCCTGTGCTTCCCAACAACCTGGTGCAGGAGGTGGGGAGGGAGGAGTGTTAATCTCCTTGGTGAAGCAATGCTATGGTCCCCTGGGGTGGGAAGCTGCAGCTTCCTGGTGAGGCAAGCCGGCTTATGCTCCCCAGTTTATGAAACTCAATGTCGAATTTCCTTTGCTGACTTTTCCTTTATTTATAATTAGCTGACTACTGATGGTAAAAGTATGAAGTGCGGGAAAGAAGCAGGGAGGATGGGCTGGATTGATGAAACGAGCCTCGGGAAGACAGCAGTTAGGACAGAAACGCATGGGGGGAAATAAGAGATGAGGCAAGTATGAGTCTAGTTTGGTGCCCTTCCTGCAGGAGGTGCCTCTGTGGGAGGCATGGCTGAAGGAAGCGGGGCTCAGGGAGGAGCATGGCAAAAGCTCACAGACACCTGGCTGAGCACAGAGAGGGAGTGGGCTTCTATTCCAGATCATCAAAGGCACTCACGTTTCTGTTCCAGCAGCTCAGCATTCAACCTGGACTCATCATCTGACAAGGGCTGTCAACCCAGGCAAGAGATCCCCCCATTCAGGTGATGAAATTCTATGATATGTGAGGGGAGATATATCTTCCCTTGTCACATATATCTTCCCAGACAAAAAACTATGAGACTGAAAGAACATTAATGAGGGCGGTAGGGTAGAGCAACCTATATTTTGCAACCTGGCCTGATATAGAAAAAAAAAATATTGTTTCAGAAACATACCACATCTTTTTTGGGTGGCTGAGGACATAATGTGCTAGCACAGAACTTTCAATGCCAAAGGATTAACAACGTGTAGCTTCCAGGGAGAAACTTTACTTCCAATTGTTCCTGGATCTTAAGTACTGTCTGCAGAGTGAACATCTGGTGTAAGGTGGTAAATAATAATGACCCACTATAGCAACATTGATATTTAGAAATTCTCTTCTCATATACCCAAACCCACTGAACTGGTATGGAACTTATATAAAGAAGGGGTGCATTTTACACAAGAAGTTTCCAATTTAAGCAAAAGGCATCTTTCTCTTCTCTTCCTCCTTCAACATTCAGGAAGTGTGTAACATCTGAGTCAGTAACTGTGTGGCATGAATTTCTCTAGGTGGTTGGTTTCATGGGCTATTGCCAGGGAGCATTCCTCATGCCTAACTCTGCACTCCTGAGAATGCCTGAACTATGGGCAATCACTTTCACCGTGGTGAAATATTAAGAAGCACAATGAATAGAAAATACTACCCCAAATGCCAAAAATATAGGCTGCAAATAAAAACTGATAATTCCTAGTTAAATTTGGCAATGAAGCCCATTTACCTCACTCATCTTCCTGGCTAACGCAGTCCTTTCCAGATGAGAATTAGAAGCTCAGAGATGCACTTACATTGGTTTCCAGCTTCCCAACTCTTAGGACCCCTATGTGACTTAGCTCTCTCTCACTCCCATTCTGCCACTGGGACAGTGGCACCCTCCATCCCCAGACTTGCTGGATACCTAGCGTGCCCCAAGTGTTATCACTGGGCAGGAAACCCTCTCAGTGTGCCTGGGGGAGGTCCTACGGTTGCCACCCTGGGGATTCTGTGAAGCACAGAGTGACCTCCCAATGTCTAGCTGACACTTTTCCATGAGGCTAAACCCTTCTTATATCCCCCAGGGGGTGAGAAAGCTCATTTCCTAGTATTCTGCAACTTTACTGTCTTTCTTTATTTTCACTCTATCCCTGCAGTTTCTACCTACTGGAGAGACACTTCTAACCCCTGAAAGCTTACCTGTTACACTTAGCTGGGCTACAGTCCCTGTCCTTCTGGTTTACATATTGTTTAGTTCAGCTGCTCTCCCTGCCCGCCCCTGCAGCCGGGGAATGCCGGCTCCTGACAGTAATCGCATTCTCCTCTCTCATGTGCCCAAAAACGGATGGAGAAATGCAGTAGGTTTGGGCGAAGTGCTTAGATTTTGCAGATCTAAAATCTATTACACGGATCAAGTTAGTAAAATAGAGTGAGATTTTAAAAAATGGGGAAGAGAAGGAGGAAGAAGAAGAAGAGAAGAAGGAGGAAGAGGGAGAGGAGGAAGATGAAAAGGAGGAGAAGGGAGAAAAGTAGGAAAAGCAGGGGAAGGGGAGGGGCACAGGAGGAGGAGGAGGAGGAGGGGAGAAGGGAGGAATAAGTAGAAAAGGAAGAGAAAGAGGACAGGGAGCTGTTGCTTTTTAAAGCAACTTTTCAATCTGAAGAGGAAAAACCCTTAAGAAGGATCATAACGGGCAACTAGATATAATTAGAAATGGTTCTTTTGTCCCTTCGCAGGCTGCGAAGAGCAAGCCAGGCATAGGCCAAGCATCTGTTTCCCATCAAGGCTAGGTTTCTGCCTCCTAAAGGATCAGCTCCAAGAAACACACAGGTCACCTTGCCATTTGCCGTGGCCACTGGCATCGAGGGCAGACACTGCACAGGTGCCAAGAATGCAAAGCCATCTGCAGGATCCTGACCGTCCCGCCAGCAGAAGGCTGTGCTCTGGTCTCCCTGCAGGGTGCTCTCACAAGACCCCATTTCCTCCTTCTCATCCCACCTTTGTTGCGCCTTCCTCTGTTCTAATTGGAGCCCAAGGCTGCAGAAAACCCCAAATATCATCATCACACAGGCGTTCCAAGTCTGTAGGGAACCGATGGGTAAATGAACCACTGCAAGAAAAACCATAGAAAATAGCCATTGATCCGAACATGGAGGTGAAGTGTGGGAATTGTTTATAAATTGTCTGGATAATTGTAGGCACTGAAGTGGGACGTTAGAGCTTCCATCCTCTCTTGTTGTTTGCACAACTTAATTAACTTTCAGATGGGAAACAGCACACTCTTCAGAGCCAAGCAGGGCTGGATTCAAATCCTGCCTCTTAATGCTTCCTAGTCCGATTTTAAAGTCGTCACATTTTCATCAAGCTGCAATATTCTTATCTGTAACATGGGGATTGTGATGTTCCTTTGAGGTGTTGCAATAAAACTTAAGGTAAATTACGGAAAACACATAGAGCAAGGTCTGGCATACACTAGGTGTTAGTTCAATGCCGACTTCTTGGCACTCTCTGGATCCTGTACCTGAACCTCTGAATCTTTATCCTGCATGAACTAAATGTGTCATTTTCTCCCCCAAGCCTGCTCCTCCTCCCTAACTCTTTATCCATATGAAGGCACCTGGGCTGGAGACCTTATGTTTATCCTTTTCCCCCCTTTCTGAACCTTTTCCACTGTGTCCCCTGTCCCTGGAGACTTGCCTGTAAGGATGACATCAACAGGCTCTCCTGTACTTTGTTTCCCGTAGGGAGTGTCAAAGGGGAACCTGAGCAGGAGATGAGACCGAGGTGGGCAAGTGGGGTCACAATCTGTATTCCTTAGCTCCTCCCCTTGGGGGTCAACTTGAGCTGACAGTATCCCTTCTCAGCAGATCTGTGTTCCTCTCAGGGTGGTCTGTGCTGCAGGACTTGTCTTCTTGAGTCTGATCATTGTTTTCCTTCTTGTTCCTTTGAACTTAGCCCCAGGGTTGCTGGGCAGAAAAGCCTCTCGGATGTGCTCCGGGCGGTCCTCCTGTGCAGCCCTTCTTGGCTTGCCTTGCACCCTGCCAGCACCATTGTACTTATAATCTTTTGTGTTGTATCAAAACAAAGCAAACGCAAACACACTAATACACAAAAGCTCCACGAATTACCTTAATTTCACAGGTCATCTGTTTTTCTGTACGAATTCTGATTCAGGGCCAGCATCTCTCCTGATTCTAAAACCAAACATCTAGGAGCCATTTTAACCCACCCACTCGTGAACCCCGAATTCCCTCCCTGTCAAACATGCCGCCCGATATTTCTAGAAGTGGGAATCCCCTTTGTATTCCCAGGGATCGTCTTACCAGCTGGGAGCTTAATTATTGCCTGCCCTGGTTTCCCAGCTGCCTGCGAAATGCTTTTCCTGCCCCTGTTTTCACTCTTCTTGGATCCGTCTTCTCTGCTTTCGACAGGATGGTATTCAGAGCCTTTTCTAGGTCCCCGTTCCTGAAAAGGCGATGTCCAAAGGCACTGCCGCACCAGACCCCCCGACGGTACGGCTCTGACCAACTGCCTCCCTTCCTCTGCAGTGCTTCCTCTCCTCCTGCTCCCAGCTGCCACCCCTCAGGCCATGCATGAACTCTGCAGTCCATTTGTGGTCACATCACAGGGAGATTTAGCAATACAGTCTTGGAACAACAGAAACGGGAAGAGCTGGAGGCAGCAATAACTTAAACGGGTGGTGTTTCTGCCTCCTGTTGTGCTAGACAAGCATTTGTCCTGAGATGCACTGAGTGATGGGAGCCGTAACCCCGCTGGGCCCCCTTCTTCTGCTCTTCGCTCCCTGTCTCTTTTAGTGTGAGTGCCACCACTCAGCCTAGGGTTTGAAGATAAATATGTTGTGTTGAACATGACTCTAAAGCTCAAGCCAATTCTTCATCTGCTGCTTAAACGGAGAAACAGAATCATGTTTCAATATTGGAAACGATCTCCACTGGATTTAGTAAGAAATGATACATCAGTCTCCTAGGGAGTTTCTAAGAGTATTTTGACTATTGCTATACAGACAGGTTACCTGTAGCTTTGTGATATCCTATCTCCCTCACATCAAGGTGCTTTATCATGTTCATGCGGCTTGTCTGTCTGGAGCATCCTCTCCACTCTTTTCTAGCGCTAAATAAAACCTACTCATTCTCTAAGCCTCAGCGTAAAGCAGGTAGGTGCTCCTTCCTTTCATCCCTGGAAACCTTTCATAGAAACTTTTATTTCAGCACCCATCTCAATGCCAACCTCCCCACTGGACTGCAAGCACCTTGAGAGCACGAGTGAGTTTTCTTCTCTATCTCCTGTACACTTTGCTCTTTGTCACTTGCTCTTTGGTCCGCTAGGGTTCCAGTTATCGATCACCACCTCCCCTCCCTAGAGCAACACTAGCAGCTGGACTGCAGAGCTGTGGTCATTACTGAACAGGCCTGCTGCTTCTGCTCCATGGTCTGAGAGAGGTGTGGGTGCGCCAGGGAGCCACCAGACAATTTGTTCCACCCTGTTACCGGGTGTTGTCCTGATGTCAAGCCCTGTTAGCCCCCCAGAGAGGCTGGAGTGGTTAGTCGCTCACCTTTTTGAAGGTTATTTCTTTACAAGAAACTCAGCTGGTAGAGCTCCACTCAAGTACTGGAGTGGAACTTAACTAGAACTTGTTTTCATGGAGCAATTTGGAAGGTCAAGTTTACAGAGAAATCTCCAAAGTTGCCTATGACATTCAGCATTTCAGCATTTCCTGGGTATGAAATATTAAGCAGACAGACACAAATAAACTCTCCAAAGATCTCTGCCCACATTGAGAGATCAGGGGTCTTGTGTTGAAGGCTAGATGGCTCTTTTCCAAGTCACCTCACAGGGAGGTATTACCATGGTAAATTCACTGTGCCTACAAGATCCAAACTTAGTCATTGTCCCAGAGTCAGATGGAAGCAAGGACACTGACTCACACTAACCAAATTTAAATCTAAGTGAATCAGGGGATTGAAACTTATTAATGCACAATGGATGTTATTTTGATCCAATGAAAGAAATTCTCATTTCTCCAGCTGGAGGACAGCCTCTTCCTGGAGAGGTCAAAATAATAATTCTCGAGTTGCATAGTAAGTATAACATCAGAGCAAAGGCAGGTGGAGAATTTGGGAGATTTTTATCCAGGCCACCGTGTGGCATTATGAATCATCCCTATCCTTTGCTACAGAACACCTCTCTAGTAATTAAATTAAGGTTGTCTTGCTGATTCAGTGTCTTCTTAGCTTGGACAATGCTGGAAAAATACTGCCAGGTTTTTTCCTATTGAGCTGTACTTCTGTGATTCAAACTGTCCCTTTATGTTCATGCATTACAATGTGGTTGAGTTTTTGCTTCCTAAATATTAGCCACATCCCTGTCCTGCCTCTCTGAGACCCAGGTCACCTTGTGTGGAATTAGGGGGCAAAGCAAATCCTTGGTCACATATTCCTATTGATTCATTCAGACTTTTAAACATTGTGTGTGGATTGTACTACTTGAGCTCTTGGAAGCTAATTTTATTTGTCTTATCTCCAAGTTCTTAAGGGACATCTCATACCTCCTCCCGCCAACCACAGCATAATGTTCTGCTAGAGGCCTGATAAAATACAGAGTGAACAAAGGGGTACATTTGAGGGAAAGAATATCTGTGTGTTACCTATAACGCAGGTAGAGTAGAGGATTACATTATTTGTAATCCTCTATAAGTGGAGGATATTCCTCAAAGTTTGAAGGAGGTTTCATTTAAGGAAAATGCTTTAATAATCTTTCTAAAAAGGTGAAATTATAAATCAATTTCCCAAGTAGATGATACATGGTAAAAATATAATTGGTACACAAGTGTCTAAATAAATTCTTAACAGGTCTTTATAGATCATTAAAGGGATCAATAGAGGTCCGCCATAGCCCCTGGAGCTGCCGTCAGTGAAGGTTACCAGGCACTCCCATAGCACAAACCCCAGGCACTGACATTTACAGAGAGACCCCGGACCAGGGGGCCTAAGTCCCAGGAAGGCTTCCCCACCTCACAGGCAGTTGCAAGTTAGTCCCCCAACCCCCTCCAAAAAAACAGATTGAGGCTTCAATTTGCGTGCAGAAGTTTTATTACAGAAGTACTTTCAGAAGCAATACCTAAAATAAATGAAGAAAGCAGGTTGAGGCAAAGGGAAAAAGTGGGCTGTGATACAAGAGACCCCTTGAAGTCCTGCGAGAGACATGAGCTGGGATGGCCTTTACCAGAAAAACTAATGAAATTGTATCCAGTGTCCATTTCCTGTCCTCTTCCCTACTCTGGTGCCAAGTGCCCTTATTACAGCCTCTCCTTCACCTCTTTCTCTTCTTACATTAAACCACTGTCGGGAAATGACATGAAATTCATTGGCATTAAGGTGTAGATGACTCAATCATTGTTTCCTTCCCCTACCTCCTCCCCTCACCCGAAACATTTAGCTCAAGTCTTTGGCAAGAGCTATAATGCAAATGAGGCATTGGTCATACTCCTGACAACACAAGGCAGGAGAGAACAGAACTTCTGGAGAATGTGAAAGAAACTGATATTGTTACCTAATATTTTTTTCTCTTCCTCTTTACTAACAGAAACCCAATTTTATTTTGAGTGGCTATGTGCTCAGGTACAAGACTACATTTCCCAGTCTCCCACGTGGCATAAGAGTGTGGCACAGCCCCTGGAAGTGATGTAAGTGACGGTCACTGGGAGAAACAGAGGAAAGAATCTCAGATCAAGCTGACTCAACTGGTAGGCTGTACTTTTTTGTTCAGCACCCCTTCCCTCTTCTCCTTTCTCTTGCTTGGAATATGAACATGATGGCTGGAGAGTCAGCCAACATTTTGGACAATGAGGTAAACTTGAGAAAGATGGGAGGAGCAACCAAGTCCCTGGAAAACTCTAGAGCTTCTACACCAACCCTAGACAACCTACTTACTTTATATGAGAGAGAAATGACTCTCTACCTGGTTTAGATCACATATTTGGGATTTGGGCCTTTTGTTATATATGACTAAAACAAATGTTAACTGATACAGATTTGGGTTCTTAAAAAGTGGGGAGGTAGAAACTTGCCTGAATGGAGGAGATGGGGAGGTAGACATTGAGGATACAGATATTGTAGTCTGGAAACCCTGTTGGTTTTGTTACTACGGTGGGGGAACACTTTGTCCATCTGTTGCCTACAACAGTTGGCAACCTTGGAAATTGGACTGCCTGCTGACCAAAGCTGAAGTGTTAGAAAATGGTAGGAAAACTAAAATTTTTGGTATATGCTAGCTTCTTCTTATTGCTTCCTGTAGAGTCCTACAGGAGAGAAAGAGAAGTAGCCACACCATACGCACAAGTAGAGAGAAGTCCCAGCTTAAAAGGGGGATAGTCCTGTCTACACTCTGCAGTCTGATTGGATAGGAGACTCATGATTTGGGTCTTGCAGGTTTGAAAAAACCAAATGCTTTAATGCCCCAAACGGAAACAGTTATAAGCGGCGGCTATAAATTGCTGTCTTTACCAGACTGATATTCTCTCATAGGACACCAGGAACCTGCTGACAAATACAGGATTAAAGGTAATTACATTTCCATCCATGCTCATTGTATCAGATGAGTCCAGTAAGTGACCATTGATTGCAGGAAGCAAGGCTGAGCAGAGCACGGAAGCCAGTAAATAAAAGATGAGGCCCTTTCTGCCTGAAAACTCTTTTTGACCTACTATTGCTTTGCCTAAGACAGAACAGAAGCAAGAAGACTGTGAGTGTGGTCAACGTTAGAGAAAACAAGAGAACAGTCATGAGAAAACTAAACGTGGCCATCAGCAGCCTAGGACTTTTCTACCTTCAAAGCAACCCCTGGGCCTCCAAACTGCATAACAGCAAGCAGGTTATGAGAGATATTCAGCCCCTCAAGGGCGAGTACTCTCCAGTACCTACTTCAGATGTGACCATGGAAGATAATGAGCTATGACAAGTGTCTGAGGCCAGGGGAAACAGAAGAAAAAGGACAACGAAGGGGCTCCTTCCCAGGGAGCAGAACTGAGGCCATCTGATAAAGTAATTCATTACACACCGCACTGAAATCCTCCACTGGCATGGTGAGGGGTCCTCGCTCTTCTTATACAAAAGGCTTTTGTGATTGCTGTGTTTCTCATTCTCCACTTTTCCAGATGGAAACAAAGTTGTTTGTTTTTATTACAGTTATCCCATTTCTTCTCCATCATGCTTGTTTTGGAGAAGATAACTTGCTTTTGGGTTTGTGTTTCAGAAGAAGAAATACCCAGATATGATAGAACTACACATAACCCAAATATTCTGAATGCTGATCTGGATACAATGATTTGGTAAGAATTTGTAATTAGCTCTTTTAGGGAGGTGGTGAGTGTATTCTATACATAGCCCTCGTGGACATTGGGTAGTGAAGGGGCAAACTATGCCAAAAACTGTTGCCTAATCAATATCCATTCTCTCCTTTTTTTCTGAGAGAACTGGAATGAACACTAGTGTGTTCTTCTTTGAGAAAATGTCCCTGTTTAGAAAAAAAATATTACTTTTATCAAATTCCTTTAAAACCAGGTAGGGGTGGCAAATGAAATATAAGTGGTGGCCATGAGGGTCTTCCAGAAAAACTCATTAAAAGGAGATGATTCTTCTGGGAAGTGTGCTCTTTTGCATTCCCTGCCTTTCCTTCTTCCTGCCAAAAACACAGAGAGAGTGGCTGGACCTCTGCCAAACAGCTTGGACAACAAATCAACCTTGATTATGAAGCCATGCTCTAGGTTGTGGAGCAGAAAAATAAAAGGAGGCTGTCTCCCTCCTGACCATACCTACATGTGCGTCTTCCTTACCTGGTGTCGGTTTTTGGGGTTTTGTTTTTATTTAAGATACAGAGAAATGAATGCATTTAATTAAGCCGCTTGTGTTTTCTGTTATCTTCAGATTAATCAGATCCTCTCCAGTACCACTGGTGAGCCCACCCTTCACACTCCAGAAGTTGTTACTTGCTTACATTGCCTATTCATAAGGCAGACCTAGGAAGTCACAGGAGTTCCAGCTGTGGGAAGTCCCTGTGCTCTGAAAGTGAATTCTAAAAGCCCACGTTTAGAAGAAACTAGGAAACAAATTACTGAAACAAAGCATGCCCTCTAGGTCCTGCTGGGCCACGGAATTGTTGAAAGGCTGAGTTTAAGTACACATGAGATAGATAGACATTAAAAATAGTCTTTGTTTCAGCTAGCTTACTAGAACTCTAGAGAGCCTAGATGCTTGGTCTCTTAACTCTTTGTCTTATCAAAAGCGTGGTATTAGTTTTAATGAATAAGAGGTGTAAGTCCTATGGTTTAGCAGAGAGAAAGTTATGGGTTTTCCTCAAATAGTGGTTCCAGACAACACAAATGTTTTCTTTTGCAGTTCTGAAGGTCAGAAGTCCTAAAATAGGTCATCAGGGTTATGTTTCTTCTGACTCTAAGGAGCAATCTATTTCCTTATCTTTTCCAGCTTCTAGAGGCTGCCTGCATTTCTTGGCTTGTGGCCCCATTCGCCATTTTTCAAACCAGTAGTGTGGCATCTTCCAATTTCTCTCTCTGTGTCACTGTCCATTCATCTTCATATTGTCTTCTGCCTGACTCTAACTTTACAGTCTTCTTCTTATAAAGATCCTTGTGATTACGTTGGACCCACCAGGAAAATCTAAAAATCTCCCCATCTCAAGACTCATACCTCAATCACAACTGCAAAGTTCCTTTTGCCGTACCAGGGGACATATTCACAGGTTCCAGAGATGAAAACAGAGACATCTCTGGGAGGCCATCATTCAGGCTGCAAACACCAAGGTCATCTTGATATCCTCTTGGGTATTCTTCAATGAGAACACCAATGTTTCATGTTTCCAAGATTCCTAGGTATCTCTTTTCAAGCTAACAATATTGTCTAACTTTTTTTGCTATTAAAATTTTTATTATGAAACCTTTATTTAAATAAGTAAACTAATTGCTGTGTTACTATTTGAAGTGGTCAGCTTTTCTTCAGATGCCCTGCGACCTTCTTGGAATGAGGAGAAATTGTATTGCCAGCATAAGCCTGCACCGGACACCGCTCTACAGTTCCTGCGTGAGGGGCGTCATCAGGGGTCCCTTCATAGCACTGAGTAGAGAGAGCATATGAAGGCAGTGCCCAGGAAGACAAAGAGGGTATTAGAAGTGGTAGGAAAGCAGAATCTTCTTTCAAAAGTGTCTAGAGATAGCACTACTGCAAAAACTTACATTAAGCAAACTTTTATTATATGCCAATGTTGCATGTCCAAATTCTTCCTACTTTTTCCCATTCAAATCCATATCCTTGGCCATGTAACTTTGCAGTTCCTCCAACAAAGACAGAATATAATTCCCTGGTCCTGGAGGTGGGCCTCATCCACGTGACTAGCTTGGCCAACCAGATGTCACCAGATGAGAGGGAAGCGAGGGTTAAGTGTGCTTGAGGATTGCCCTCTGGTGCTTCTGCCATAGGAAGAGAGGAATACCCTTGCCTAGCTCACTGGCTCAAGGAAGAAGAGGGAAAGATGCAAACTTCAGTTTAGAGTCTCCCTAGTTGATGCACAGATACCTAAGAAACAAGTGTTTATTACCGCATGTGCCACTGAGGTTTCCGTGATTATGTGTCAAGTTGCTTATTCCCTGAGCCGGTCAGGAGTCTTCCTAAGTGTTTTACATGTATCAATCCATCTAAACTTCCTCTGAATCTTATAAGGCAGATATTATTCTGCCTGTTTTCTAGATAAGGAAATGGCATGAGCCATTAAGAAGCTTGCTCTGAAGCATGAAATTAATAAAAATTGGAGCTACAAGTTGAATTTAGGTAATATGTCCACTTAGCTATTAACTATAAGATCATACTCGGGCCACAGCCGCAGGCTTAAGCTTCTTTTCTCTCTGTCCTCTACTCTTATGTCCCATTTTTAATCTTTTCTAAAACATTAGAGTTTTAATTTTTTGTGAGAATATTGGATAAAAAATCCATCAGACTGTGTCTGGGGTCCTGGGTTCTGATCCCACTACCAATCAATAACAGATGCAAGATTGTCCAGATGTAAATAGATATTTCCTTTGACAATCCATTATCCACATGTTCAAGGTCTGATCTGGTAAATAATACACTGAAAAAAACAAGGACATGTGCCTAGAAATCAACCATGGTATGACTCAGCTGATAGCTAGGGGACACCCAGTTTTAGAAGAATAGCCGTGTCTGAGATTTTTATAAATAACACCTTATTTATTTCTTAGCCTCAAACTCCTGAAAAGGAACGTTTTATTCTTTTTTGGAAACTTTTGGAAGCTGAGTTCACAGAAGGACGACAGAGGCCTAGGAGGCAGGCAGTCATCCACAGATGAGACCCAAGGAGCCCAAAATGTGAACCTGAACATAGGTACTGGAGGATGGGATTTTCCTGAGGCAAAGAATTCACAGAAATTGGAAGGAGAACCCACAAAGTTCTGGCGTTTCTTGATTAAAAATTAGGAGGCCAAGACGTCTACTTAGACCCAAAAATAATAACAGATTTAGGAATTACTGACCAGGGACAATGAGAATGAGGATTTTGTAAGATTTTTTTTTTTTTAATATGACATATATGGTGCCTACTGTCATTTTTGTCTGATAGTGATTGGTAGGAAAAAACATTAAAAACAAGTTTAATGTCATTGTGGGAAGTATCAAAGGAGCAGAGAACCAAGCACACTCTTTCTACTGCTCAGTCGATGATGGTGATGTCAGTGATGATGATGATGATGGCATCAGACATCATTTATTGAACATATATTGTTTTTAATAAAACTCAATTTAATCTTTCAAAGCAACCCTGTAATATAGATGCTAACATTGTATCTGTTATAGATGCAGGATTTGAGGCTTAGAAATGTTCAATTAATTATTCTCTGAAGTCACGGGGCTAGTCAAAAGTAGTATTGGTACTCAAATACAGAAAGTCTGACTGACTGTCTCTTAACACACATATACACCAACAAAGAAAAAACCTGAAAACAGAGACAGTGGTCACCATTTAAAAAAATATTTGGTGACAGATCCCTTGGAGTTTCTGTGATAGATGAACATGTTGCTGGCCAGTGAGAAAGCCTGCAATATATGTGAAAAGGGTTAACGTGTTTAGCTCTTGACAGCCACATTTCCCTGACTGGCCCAGGATGAATTTACTTGTACTAGGAACTTCATTCGTCCATGGCCCCTGCTGCACTTATCTGGCCTATCCAACAGAAACTCTACTCTCTTCCTGCTGGACACATTGCTTCTCCGCTTTTCATAATGCACCCCTCATGCAGGGTGAGGCCACCATGGCAGGCAGAGGAAGGGCATCAGAGCAGGGGTGGAGGAAACACCTTGGGAGCCTGGGAGCCAGAGTCCAGAGTTCTTCCCAAGACAGTGGGAGAAGACTAAGCCAGAAGCAGCAGAGAAAAACAGCCTCGAGGTGGATAGAAAAACCACCAGAGGTGGATATAAAAGCCTAATCTTTGGAATCAGAAAATCGAGACCATGAGAAACAGATTTGGGGCAAATTGGGTGGTTGTTTTGGACTCAGAGTACTATTTGAACTGGCTTTTGTAAACCTGGAAGTTATGATGTTCAAATGTGTTGGTTCTGTGTAAAGGACCAGGCTTGAGTGCGTGTTGCTAGGATTGGCGTCAGGGCTTAAGTTTCGATCTGATTGATGGGGGCCTAAACTCTGGGCTCACAGCTTGCCAATTCCTCCCTCAGGAAGCCCGATCCTTAAACTACTAGCTGCTAGCTGGAATCCAGCCCTAAAATGAGCTGGCCTTCAGGAACCACCGTGCAGCCATAATGTCTGATCATAAGGATCTCCTATAATTTTCATTGCTTGTGCAGCCTCCTTTCAACAAATACTATCAGCTTCTACTTCCAGACACCAACACACATCCTTGTGATCCCTGGCTTTCCACTACACTCACCCATTGCTACATCCAGGTCTGCAGGCACATCTGTTTCCCCTGGCTTCATTTTTGTCACCCCCAGTCATAGGCATGCCCTATGTGCAGAAGGAATTTTTCCCAGGACAACGGAGACTTCTTTAAGAGTAAAAGAGGTTGACAATGAAGTGCTATCCAAGGTATTTTTTTCTTTTTTTGGCCTGTTTCCTTTAAATTAATTCCCCACCCTTTTCTACTCTGGCTTGTATTACAAGAAGCTGACCCATGAAAACTACATTTCCAAGGCTCTCTTGCTAATTTGTTGAGTCCAGATAATAGGAGTCATTGGAAGGAGACTGGAGGGCAGGTGCAAGGGAGAAGCCAGGGAATTTCTCTCCCTGCTCCCCTCAGCTTTGAGCTGCACCTCTGGACACGGTTGTCTTCTCCATGGTACCAGCTCCCTTAAAACAATCCCTTTCTATGGATCCACCTTGTATAGGTAGCCCCTGACAGAGGCCCAGTTTTCACCAGAGAGGTGAAGCTCCTACGATCTTGTAACGCCATCTCCTCCCCATGTTTCTCCAGCTCTGGAGATGATTGCAGTTTCTTGCTCTTGCTAAATCCCTTGGTTGCCTCGCAACTCCTCTTTGAATTTTCACCTCCTGCACTACCTTGTAACTATTTCCCCATACTAAGATATCTCTATCGACTGGAACCTGCCTGACACACTGTGAAAGGCACATTCCACTTAAGCATAGGGAAAGGAAAAAATGAGACTACAGAAGAGATAAGATTGCAGGGCAATTGAAGAGACTTTGACATTGCCCATTTTTCCCTGAGGTTGACCCTAATGCATGGTCACTGGCTTCTAGAAATTGCCTAGTGTTGCTTACTGCTGTGGAGACCAGATATCCCTTGACCCAAGTTGTCCAAGAGGAGATTGGTCTGGACTATCCTCCTTCTGTGTAACTGGTCTAGAGATGACTTTTTTTTTTCAGGAAAATTTTCGTTGAGATTCAAATACTGTCATAAAATATCTTCATCACAATAAAAATGCAAAGTACAAAGTTGCCGTTCTGCACCACATCACAGAGGGATGCAGAGACATTATTCAAATGTGTTCAGGGCAATTGCTGCACATGCACTTGCAGGCTGACGGGACTTAAAAATAGCACATTCCATTAAAAGGAAAAAAAGAAAGACTCTTTGGTAACAAAATAAGTGACTGTTCTCTTTGTTTCTTTTTTCTACAGACACCAGCCCCCTCGTCAGACTCTTTGCAGAGTTGCAGTTTTACAGAAAATGTAAGGGACAAGCAGGAGTTATAATAAGAGGACCCAGGGAGCAAGACACAAAGCCAGAGACAGAAGACCTTAGGAGCACTGTCTCCCTCCTGCTGCCTGCTGTCTCCCCAGCCACCTGTCCAACTCACCTGCCATTGCAGGTTACCAGACCCTGCTGGCACGATGTGGGACTGTCTAAGGGAATGCTGCAATTCATGGTTTGTAAAGGAAATACATATTTTGTAGAAAGTTCATGTTGTCATTGATTTAGAGATTTTTTTCACCTATCCATTTATATTACAAGTGGAGAACCCAGATCCAGAAGAACTAAGTGATTTGCCCAAGGCCCCTCAGGTAGTTAGATACAGAACAAGAACGTGGGGTCCTAAACCACTATTTTTTTTACATTCTAAGTCAGTACAGTGTTGAGTCTAAGGAAGGCAGTCTAATAACTTGAATTTCAATTTTTGTACCCCATATACCTCAATAAGCTTGGAATAGATAGATAGACAGAGTATTTGGACACCATAGGAAGGCTCCCACTCAGAAGTTGATATCATGAAGGAAGGCATGAAAGATCAGGAAAACACTGAGAAGTCTTAGTTCAAGTTCCTTTTTGCTACTTCTGGATGATGGAATTGGGACATATGGCTTCTCTGAGCTTAATTTTTCTCATCAACAAATAGGGCATAAAGACACAAACCATAGCTACTTCAAAGAGTGTTATGCTGGTAAGATGAACAGAAGTATAGACAAATGTATGATAAGTTTGTAGATGTTAGAGAAAAGCAAGGGTCCATAAACTTTTTCCGAAGGGCCGGATAGTCAATATTTTAGGTTTTCCAACCAAATATAGCATTTATTGCAACTACTCAACTCTGCCATTGTAGCACAAAAGCAGCCATGGGTGATACCCAAGTGAATGAATGTGGTCGTGTTCCAATGAAAGTTTATTTAAAAATGGGAAGAGGGGTGAGTTTAGTCTGTGGGCCATAGGTTGCCAATCCCCGGGAGAAAGTCATCCCACTTTTTTCGGTGCATCTTCACTAGAAAAACCTCCTTCCTTTCTCCTACACCACATCCCTTCCCTAGCCCAGGGCTTGATGACTCAGCCCAAGCCTTATTTTTGGAGCATCAGCTTTTAAAGGCAAAACATAGCTCACTAGAGTGTTTCAAGACACAGTCATTTACAGCAGGGATTTTAAAAAAAGTTAAAAGCTCATGTATAACCATTTATAACCACAGTCACAGTCATCTTTCTTTATGAATATGTTATGTCTGCTTTTGGACACACAGCCACATATATAAAGTGATACAGAAAAAGGTCTGTAACTGGGGATGGAAAAATATATCAGTGGCTTTCATTGAAGCTGCAGGACTAGATATAAGCATGAACAACAACACTTGATATTCATTTCCCAGCTCTCACTTTTTAAAGCACATTCACAGTTACTTACACCATCACTATGAGATTATGAGGGAGTCTTGACAGATTTGAGAGGAAACAGATACTAAGTTAGAATCACAATCAGACCGGATGCTGAACTGGGGTCAATTACGCTCAGAGGCTTGTGAACCCAGCTAAGTGCTTTTGCCCTCAGACTGAGACCTGTGTTTGGCCACAGAGCGGTGCTTTAACTGTGGCCATGCCTCTGGGTTTTTTTAAATTTCATTAAATTTATTGGAATGACATTGGTTAATAAGATTTGGTCATGCCTCTTATCACTACCCTACCAGCGCATCATGAAGCCAGTCTTCTTTGAGGAAATTACCTCTTCCCCACCCTTGATTAAAATGATCTCTATTAGCTCACAATAAATAATGTTTTAAATGCTCTGGGATGGGTGGAAGAATACCTAAATCAATCCTCTAAATGAACTGAGGATTGATCATTTCTTGGACCAGGGGTGAGCTAATCATGAGTGGGTGAGCTGGAATTAGTAATGCCCTTCAGGCTAAAAGCATGAAGTTAGACATGTTTCTGATTTCCATTAGATCCATGAGGTGGGGGGTGGGGCGGGAGAGTGCAGTTTTGAAACAGAAAAGGCAGACACCTGCAGCTGGATGCAGAAGAAGAATAAGGAATGCAGCCTAGGTGATGACTTTATCTTCAGAGAATAGTGAAGAAGTTTCATGGTGGAGTTGGAACAACTAAGTCAAGTGGCTGATGAATGTACTTCAGATAACTAACTAGGTTACCAACAGGGAGTGTACACTTCTGGGCTGGGCCATGCAGTTCATTTAGAGGAAAATATATAACCTACAGGGCGAGCGCAGAATGGTATGAACCCCAAGGGGAGAGCATAGGGCCACACACACACACAAAAGCCTTCTTGTCCATGGGAACCTGATGTTGGAAGACCATCCTGGGGACTGGAAAGGTCTGAAAAGAGCCAAAAAGTCCTCCCAACAACTAACATAACAGTCACATCTATATTAAGTTGTAGTCTTATACCATTTTCTGACATCTACCTGAAACTAGCCTTAGTTGAAGTCTGAGCTGGGAATCAAGGAGGAGGGAGGACAGGCTAAGCCCAATTTATAATAACCTGTACTCAATCAGAATTTATAGGAATAAATTGAATTTGAGTACAAAATTTGTCAAGCACTGTTTGTACTTAAAATCTCTGAGGATTATTTTTTTAAATAGGTACAGCTTTATTCAACCTTATGGTTTACACATACTTAATCCTTTTGAAAGTTCTTTTCTTTCAAATTTAGAAAGCTGAGCATTTTTTCCCTGAAAAATTGTTCAAAGTAAATGGCTGCCCTCTCAGAGTTTCCTTTGTAAGGTCAGGACTGCCAATGTATGAGTGTATGAGTGTGTGTGTATGTGTGTTTATCGAACACCTCCCAAATCCCCTTGCTGTCCCATAGAATGAATACCCACTCTTTCAGAAGCATAATCCTCAAATCATTATTTTTTAAAGCCCTCATGTGAATATATTCACTTATTTCTATTGCTTCCCATCCTCCATCAAATGAAAAATTGTTTGCCAGAAATAAATGCTTCCAGCAGCACCTTCTACTCTTGGCCCAATTATATTCCCTGAAGAAATCTGCAGTGCAGCCCGTGGGCTTTATCTCTATTGTGTGGAGTAAATAGAATCACTGAAGCTATATTTCTTTTCTATTTTAAACAGCAACAAAAGAGAAATAAGGGAGAAGAGGGCCTATGCCATTATTTCCTGATTACACTCAGAATCTGGGGGATAAAAGCCACCCAGGGGAAGCGAGTGAAGGACTGCAGTGCCGGTCGATGCACCACGACCCTCCCAGCTCAGTCACCTGGCCGGTGCAATGAGGAGAAGACCCCAGGTGAGACACAGGTCTCAAAATTTGAATCTCTGCTTCAAGGAGGTCCAAGGGGAGGCTTGAAGAATGGGATGCTGTTGGAAACATATGTGTTAAAACATACCATATCATAAGAAAGAAAGAAAGGAAAGAAAGGAAGGGAAGGGAAGGGAAGGAAGGAAGGAAGGAAGGAAGAGAAAAAGAAAGAAAGAGGAAATTCAAGATAAAGGAAATCAGCTTCTCTCCTCTACCTATATGTGAGTCCCACAAGGAGATAGATGCCAAGAATTGGTCTTCCGTGCTACCCTCTTTGGTCTTATTGGGGTGGGCAGAATCATTTGGGCCCTCTCCTGCCATATTTCTTGTACAAATCAGGGCCCCCAACTCCTCAGAGCTCCTGAGGCTAAATTCATTTTCATACAAGGCCCCACAGAATACAAGAATATACAAAGATGGAAGACACTAGGAGGTTTCACTTCTTGTATTAAAAAAACAAAGAACAAAACCAAAAAATGCTAGTGTGATTTGCAAGGGTATCCATCTCAGAGCTGAGCAAAGGGGACTTAGTGGATATTTCCCCAGGGGCCAAAATGAAGTGGTGATTTGTGCTGATTTGCTGAGAAAGGGAGTGATTGGGTGTTTGCTTGAGAGGTCAGGAGTGGGAAGAGAAGCTGAACAATCAAGATTGCCCATCCATGTAGTTCCCAATATCTGTGGTGTATTAGAAAGTATACAGAACTTTAAGTAAGAAAACCTGCGAGTGAATTCCAACTGTACTAGTAGTACCTAATAATCGTATGACTTTGGGATGACATTCATTCTGAAGCTCATTTTCTTTATTTTTGTGTACATTGAGAACAAGTATTCTCATTAGTTTCAAAGCATTTTATGGTAATCAAATGAGAAAATGCATTAAAACATTTTGAAAACTATAAAGTGTGATGTAAATAAAAAGCCTGCATATATTTTAACAATTTATAAGGGGGCTTTAAGCAATCCAGGTGTTACTAAGGCCCCAATTTCCAGTCTTTTGAAAAATGAATTCTGAATACGATTGTTAAGGCTTGGCTAACATATAGGTAGTTACTTTAGCTATATAACGAACCTATTATTTTGGTCTATTTTTGTTCATTAGTTACATTTCATAGCATTGCTATTTGGATACTTAGCATATAAATTGATAAATGAACCATTGTTCTAATTTAATTAGATTTGGAACAATATTTTTAGCACGTAATGACTTTCTAATTTATAAATTTACATTTGGGTTTTTTTTAATTGGTATGGGTGAATAATAATAATCCTTCATGGTTATATAGCATTTCATAGCTTACTAAACACTTTCACATAATTTTAACTAATTTTATTCTCTCAAAAACTGTATGGCGTATGTAGAGCATGGATTATTTTATCTATTTTACAGATGATAAAGCTAAAATTTAAAGAGACTATAAAACTTTCTCAAAGTCACACAGCAAAGCGACCAGACCCAGGCCAGGAACATATAAGGGAAGAGCCGTCCCCATTACACAACAGCATTTGTCCCTAATCTCAAGACCCTGATACTACCTGCCGACCTTCCCACGCACGTGAAAGCTTTAGGCTGCTCAGGGCCAGCGTGATAATCAGTGGGTTTGTGAATTCATGAATTGGTTGCATCACTGCCACTCAGATAATGGTAAAAGCCATCTCTCTTTTTGGTAAAGGAGAAAGGCTGTGGGAATGGCTGTCAGGTACCTGGATTTCTAGCTCCATCTGGATAACTGTGTGACCTCTAAGGCGACCCCTCACCAACAGGCTCCCTAGGACACTTTTTTTTTTTAATGTGACTATACAACACTTTCTTGGGGGTCAAGACTACCCCTCGTTTGCATTATAGGCAATTTATTTTCCTTGTGGTGGGTCCTATGGCCCAGCCACAGACTTGAGAAAGAGCAACCGAAATGGAAGCCACTGTGTCTTTTATTACCAAACCTTGGAAGAGACATACCATTAAAACTGCTGCGCTCTATTGGCTGCACAGACCAGAGTTGGTCTGTGATCTGCCTACCAGGAGACAGAGATGATGGGGCCATCTTGGACCCTGGCTACCACGCTGAAGGGTGGGATGGGGTAACGGTGTCTTCACAGATGTTGCGCAGGCCATCAGAGGGTAAATGCTGTTGATGGAGAAATGACGATTCTCTTCAGGTCCTAAGAGAGCAGGGGGCATGGCAGAAGCACTCCTCCTGCCGCCATGGTGAGGAAGAATGAGAAAATGTCTACAAATGATGTTCCACACGCCCGTGGAACTGTGGGATCCTTTCCCACGTGTCTGAGACAGCGATGCTGTAACCCTGGGAAGCAGAGGGCCCCAGGCAATCTCACGGCTGTGGTGAGCGAATAGAGCAACAGCCGGTGTGAAGGTCACTCTTGCTGGAGGCCAGATACGGATCTGCTGTTGTGATGCTCCTGAAGCCAGTTTGGGTCCTTTCCAGTAGATAACACCAAAAAGTTTGAGATGAGTAAGAGCTAGCTATAGCTCTGCTATGAGATTATAATGAAAACTAATTTTAAAGAGAAAAAAAATTTTTAAGAGAGAAAATTTGTTAAAAATAATTCATTTGGACATTTACTAGATACACACATGATAGCAAGTAGGCATAAAGCAACGTGATGAATTCCAGCTTTCCATCCCTAAAGCTCATCAAACCAGTCCTGGATAAAAAGCTCACTTATGGCAAATAGAACAATATGCTAAAGATGGGATTGTTCTCAGTAGAGCAAGTATTATATAACTAGGAACTTCCACTCCTAGAGCTGGTCACAGGACCATGTAGAGATCAAGCCTCCAGGGTTATTCTTTAGAAAAAAGGAGGCAAAGCTGACTAGATGCTCAAGCCAACATGAGGGCGTCTCTACACCATTCTAGCCATACCACACACGTTGAGCACCACTAACCTTATCTGTGAAGACCCATCGTGCTCATTCTTAGTCTCTGATGTCAATGGCAGGTAAAGAGAGCTGAAGTACCTATATTTATTGCTGGTATATTAATATGGCTTACTATTTTCAAAGCCTGTAGCCCAGTGCCTGGCATAAAGTAAACACTATGTATTTGTTCAGTTTAAACAAAAGAAAAGGAAAAAAAAAACAGTAGCTACCCCTAGAGTGTGCCAGCCTGTGATGCCAGGAGTGTGAGTTCCAGAATAAAACAACCGACTACCCTAAAATGTAGTTTTAAGTAACACATAAATTATATCACACTGTTTAGGCTGATGTAATTTTCAGTAAATTACAGACTCCCTGGGGATGCTCATAGTCTAAACAAGATTCAGAGGTGACCAAAGGCTAGATGTGTGGGGCTGCATCTCAGAGAGGCTAAGGTGGATGCCGAGGACAGGTGCAGGCTCGGCTCCTCCTCCGTCCACCTGAAGTCACAGACAAGAGAGAGGAGCCCGACAAGAGGGAGACTGCTTGGAAGTGACTAAATTAAGTTCTCTGTTCCACGGGTTTAAAACAGTGCAACAGTTGCTCCAGAATGTAAACTTCTGACTCAAGTCCTTTCAGATTGCACAGTGGTATCAGTTGTTACCTCAGGGGCAGGCTCGATACTGTGGGAAACTGTTTGACATTCCAATATCGCCTAAGTTTAAGGCTATGCACTTTATCAGATTTTAATTTCCACTCCGTCACCCCAAATCTGATGTCGTAATCCCTTTATTGAGTTTTAGGTGGGAAATGACTATTTACATTCTTTATATCCTTGAAATGTTCTCCCCAAGTAAATCCTCATTGCCCCCTATCTCTATGGTAATCAGCAAGTCTCTCCCCTCAGCGACAGCAGCTGTGTCTAAACCACCCATCTGCCGTCTTTCTGTGGTGCTGCCACGTTCTGCTTCATGCCCACTTGCAAGTGTGCCACATTTCTATTTAGAAACATTCTGCCTACCCTGGTTATTTTTAGCTGCTTATCAGTGTGCGCCACTTTGGCAATCCATGGCATTGCTCAGCTGTCCCGCCCCTAGCATGCCCACAGTTTGGGCTAGGTCAGTGATGTGAAAATGAGAGGACAAAGACAAGTGAGCCTCTGGCTCCCGGTGCATTCTCCACTGGGGACTGGGACTGGGACTGGGACCGGGACTGGGACTGGGACTGGGACTGGGACTGGGACGGGGGGGATGGTGGTGAGGCGGCAGGGGACTTAGTCTGCTCTGACTGCAGTAACAGAACACCATAGGCTGGGGGGCTTGTCAACGACCGCAATGTATTTCTCACAGGTTTAGAAGCAGTGTCGGAGATCAGGGTGCCCGCACGGCCAGGTTCTGCCTAGAGCTTTCTTCTGGGCCGCTATTTCTCCTCAATCCTCACTTGGTGGATCTCAGAAGAGCACTTTTTAATAAAAGCTCCACCTCCATGACTTAATCACCTTCTAAAACCAACATATTGGGGGTTGGGATTTCAACATATCAATTCTGAGAGGACATAGACATTCAGTCCATAACACAGGGCAAAGGGAGGGAATGTAAAGTTTAAGAGGTGGGAGCTCTGGTCGCACATCAGCAGAATGGAGATTCATGTGGGTTCGTGAGCATATGCAGAGCCTTTTATTTTTTTTTATTGAGGTAAAATTTGTACAACATAAAATTTACCATTTAAAATTCTACAATTCAGTAATATTTCAAACAATCACAATGTTGTGCAACCACCGTTCTAGTTTTAAAATATGTTCATTGACCCCAAATAAAACTCCATATCCATTATGCCATCAGGTCCCATTACTCCCTCCCCACAGCACCCAGCCACCTGCTCTCTGAATTCTGCTTCTAGGGATGTACCTATCGTAGATATTTCCTATAAATGGAATTTATACAACATGTGGCTTTCTATGTATAACTTCTTTCACTGAACATAATGTTTTCAAATTTTATCTACATTGTAATGTATATCGAAATTTCATTTCTGTTTATGGCTGAATAATATTCCATTTCATGTATGTACTGTATTTTGTTTATCCCTTCACCCACTTATGGACATTTGGGTTGTTTCCACCTTTTAGCTATTATGAATTATGGTGCTTTGAATATCCACGTAGAAACATCTGCCTGAGTGCTTGGTTTCGGTTCTTTTGGGTCTATGCCTAAGGGGGTGATTGCTGGGTCAGATAGTAATTCTATGCTTAACTTTTTGGAAAAACTGCCAAACTGTTTTCCACAGCGGCTGCACAATTTTACATGCCCACCAGCACTGTATAAGGGGTAAAACTGTTCTCATCTCGCTACTTCCTTGCCAAAATATATTTTCTTTCTTTCTTTTTTTTTAAGCTTTTCAATTATAGCCATCCTCCAGGGTACAAAGTGGTATCTCATTGTGGTTTTAATTTCCTTGTATAAACTGCAAGTTTGCTAAAACTCTAATCCCCAGGGTGAAGACATTTGGAGGTAGGACCTTTGGGAGGTAATCAGGTCGCGAGGGGGGCCTTTATGCCGTGTGGGGACAGAGCAAGAAGGCGGCTGTCTGCAAGCCAGGGAGAGGTCTTCAGCAGAGCCTGACCATCCTGGCACCCTGACCTCAGCCTTTCCAGCCTAATAGTTCTTAAGAGTGAGGGAGGCTAGGGTCCCTGGGAGGAGCAGATGATTTTGAAGTATGCATAACGGTCGGATGAGGATATAAAGGCTTTTTTCCTTGGGCTCTGCGAGCTCTGTTGCTACATTGCCAGGAGCTGGAGTGCTGGGCCTTCTCAGGTGGAGGCAGCAGGAGAGAAAGGTGGTTAATATCTGGGGTGTTCTGGCACAGGTGGGTGACTCGATTTTCTGAGAGAGGACGTAGAGAAATTGTCATGCCACAGATCTCTATGAACCCGGATGGAATGGTAACCTCTCTCTGGTGACTGAAATTGATGCAGAGAACAGCTTCTTATGAGGTTTGCGAGGACGGACGACTTGCAATTTTTTTTACTTTCTATTGCTAAACGAAGTATGCTATTTGGTTTTCTTAACTCTTAATTAAATTCTTTTTTTCCTACGTAGTGGCCCTGGGGTATTTAGAGGTTAAGGAACAGCAAGTCTGGAGTAGATGGAGCAGGTGTCCTGTTTTTAGGTAGGGACTTGCTCCTGGAGACAAAGGGTACATTGCCATCACGTTGTCACCAGCTTCTTCTTTCTACAGATTCCCAGAATAGAGGTTACATAAAACAGCCATCCGGCCCCTCTTTCCTACTGTGGCTAATGTGAGGCAGCAGTGCTGAGTGCAAGCGATGTCCTATGGGGATGTTCCACACATTAAAAAAGACATTGTGTGCAGAAGCTGAATCACAGATGCATTTACAAATCTTTCCAATAAACTGAGGCTAAAGTGCTAGTCTTCCTTGAAGAGTTTAAAAAGAAAGAAAAATCTCAAGGGAGAGGAAAGTGAGATACCCTAAAATATCTTCCTTTTAAATGAAAGTAAGTAATTGGTTCATACCTTGAAGCAAAGCATTTAAATTTCCAAGGGCCGTGCGCCTACTGCTCTAAAACAAACATGGAACAGCCAGAAACAAAGACAAACAAGAACACACATCTTGTTGCTCTTCTAAAAAGAATAAGCTAATGACCCTTAGTGATGCTAAATTATGCAATTAGAAAGATGGAGAGCAAATACCCTTAATTTGAAGGCTACACATTTTGTTCACCCCCTACTGATACCAGGCCTCATTTCTGCTGAGCTCATCCGTCTGCGGCTCTTAAGCCATGAAATTATTTGTCATTTCTTTCTAGTGAATTGTTAATGGAGAGCACTGACATTCAATTTAAAAGTGGGCGTTACTACATGATACCATTGTTGATGATGGATTACGGGGTTTAAAGGAATGTCCATATCATAACATTTTTAGGGTTATAAACTATTAGAAAAAAATGGCCTCTATAATGCCCTCATGCAGAGGAAGCCAATCCAGTTCTAGAGAAAATAACTAATTATAAGATTTTATCATCACCTCATGGATAAGATAGGCCACAATACTGTCATCTAATTTCAAAGACCCCTCCCACCACCACAGCCACCACCACCAACACCGAGGAAGGGTGCACTGGATCTAGGTAGCTAAAAAAAACCTATCACATCTCAGGTGGGAATGTTGACAGTCAAACCTCTGTAGCATTGATTCCCGATGTTTACCAAACCAGGTTCCTCTCCCTTGTGGACCATAACCAGATTATATTTCACAGACTCCTCATTTTCCCTGTATGACCATGTAACTTGGATGCTAAGACCTGGCATGTGATTGAAAGTAATGTCCACTCTTTCCAAGTCCCATCTATAAATATCTTTAATTCAGTGTATTTCATGTCCTCTCCCCATACCCTACCCCTTGGAAATCACAAGTATATCGGACTGAGCTAGAAGACAGAAGGAACAAGGTCTCTCAATGGTTGAATAGGTGTCCACTGATCAGATAGATACACACTTTTAAGTGTAACACAACTGAGAAATAATTTCCTATTTAGGCAAGCCACTGAGATTTTGGAATTTATCTATTATACCAGTGGTGAACAATACTTTCATTTCTTTGGTTTGACAAATAGTTTTGAAAAGTGGTCAAGGACATGGGCTTTGGTGTCAGATAGACCTGAGTTTGAATCCCTGCTCTGCCAATCTTGGCTTTGTAAACTTGAGCAAGTTCTTTAATGAGTCTCTCTGAGTTTCAGTTCTACCACCTGTGAAGGAAGATGACAATGCCCCCCTAAGGATCTAGTTCCTGTTCTAATGTTTGCAGGGTTTCTCCCTCAGTTCCACTAATTTCAGACACCAGCTGGCTCAACTCAATTCTGATACTATCTACCTGGAAATGGCAACGGGTCCCACAACTTAAGGGCTCAGTCCCACAAGACCGCCTCCCTACCACTGGACTTCAATTCCAAGTCCAGGTTTGTCACCTGTGCTGCTCACCAATGGGCCATAAATCAGAGGTTCACACCTTCTCTCTTTGGATTCAATTAATTTGTGGGAATGACTCACAGAAACCAGGAAAACCCTTTACTCACTAGATTACCGATTAATTACAAAGGATATTAAAGGACACAAACCGACAGCCAGATGAAGAAGAGATGGATATGGCAAGCAAGGTGTGCGGGAAGGGTACAAAGCTTCTGTCCCCTTTGGGTGCACCACTTTTTCACACTGTCCCATACTCACCAACCTACCAGCTGTCGGAATGCCATTTATTCTTTTTAGTTTTTTATCAAGGCTTCTTTACATAAGCATGATTGATTAAGTCTTTAGCCATTGGTGACTGAATTCAATCTACAGTTCCTCTTTCTTCCCCAGAGCTGGGGCGGGGGAAGGTACCGAAAGTTCTGACCCTCTTGACAACCGGCCCCCATCTCTAGGTGCTTTTCCAAGTCACCTCATTAACATTACCAGACACCTTCCTGGCTCTCAGGGATTAGGGAATTCCAAAGGCTTCAGGAGCTCTGCCAGAAACAGGATGAAGACCAAATGTCTATTTTTTATTATAAATCACAATGTCACATCACTTTTCATATTATTGTGAGAAAGTAATAAAATTGTATTTTTCAAGTGTCGGCACAGAAATGGCACACAACAGGTGCTTGCTCTCACCTTTTTCTTACCAATTTATTCCATTCAAGATCTAGGTGCAGTCCTAGCTCAAGCCAACTGTGCCAAGGACAAGGGACCCAGACCTTGGAAATTATTACATGAAATTATACATTCACTGTAGGTTTCTCTAATTCGGAGATTGTAAACTAGACGCTGAATTCTATATATGAATTCTATATATAAGTATAACTTATTTATGAAAAATATAGGCTGAATTCCATCCTTGGTCATATTTTGTTTGTCACAAAGCTGTACAAAACCTTTTAAATTAGGTGCCCGTATTTAAAAATAACAGTGAAAATCTAAGTTCTACCTTTCCTTTCTTTTTAAAAAAATTTTTAACTAGAGATCACACTTTTATTTTTATTTTATTTTATTTTATTTTATTTTATTTTATTTTATTTTATTTTTTTATCCTCACCCAAGGACCTTTTTTTTTTCATTGTTTTTAGAGAGACAGGAAGGGAGAGGGAGAGGAAGAGAGAGAGAAACATCGATTGGGTGCCTCCATATGCACCCCGACCAGGGATCAAACCTACAACCTGGGTATGTGACCTGATTGCAAATCGAATCCATAGCCTTTTGGCTTATGAGACAATGCTCCAACCCATGGAGCCACACCTTAAATAATTGAATCAACTAGAACACAGGACTCACCTTCCCACGTCTACTATTCCAAGCATTTTGCACATAATGTAATTTAATCCTTACAACAAATTTATGACAGAGGCACTCTTATCAGTCCTATTATTTAGAAAAGAAAATGGAGGTCTGAGCTAACTGGCCCAAAGTCATGGCCATTAGAAGTGGTAGAGCCAAGATTCAAACCCAGGCAGTCCTACTGCAAGTCTATACTCTAAAACTGCTTACCACATCACCTCTCACATTAACCAGACTCTTTCTGGTGCTGTAAACATTAGGTGCATGTGCAATACTCGCTTTTGCTAAGTCCTCTTTAGTGGGCAACTTGCCGGGAAACCTAGATGGAGATTCCTTTTTTTAAATCAATTTCTGAGAAAATGCTGCAGAGAACTTTAGTGAGTTAGTGGATGGAGGTTAATTATCCGTAACTCTGGTCAGGTAGAGAGAGTGCCAAATGAAATGGAGGGAAAACCAGATTGAGACAAAAGAAAAAATCTGCCAGATGCTTCCTTCTTTCAGTTCCATAGGAGAAAATGAACTACATTGCAACAAATACCCAGGTCCTTTTATCCTGTGATAATAAAGAGGTCGTTTCTGAGCTAACTTATTTATGGTCTCCTTATTTCCAATTATGCCACTAGATAAGATCTCAAGTTAGAAATAAAGTCAAGTGCCTATGCAACAATGTTACTTGGGGTAGTGAGTTTTCTAAAATCTGGCAGATGATGCAAACAGTATCTATGCAACTCCTGGAAGCCTTAGGTATCAGAAGGTTAACTGACTCGTCTAGGCTCACAGCTGGCCCCTACCCAGTGCACTAGCACTGTCTCTCCAGGATTCCAATGATAATAATCCCTAAATTAGTGTGCTGACTGTGGAATTGTTTTTTCAAAACCAGAAAGCATTTTTATTGGATTTCGAATCTCATAACAGCCCTAATGTGTAAGTAAAACCAATTTATCCAATCTTCCTAATGACAAAACCTGACCCTAAGAGAGTTTACTAATTTGCCTCTGGTCACAAAGCAGTAGAGAAATAACCCCACATCATCTGACTCCAACTCAAATGAGTATTCTGTTATATTAACTGGCCATATACCACTTTCTTCATAGAGTCTAGGCTTCAAAAGGTGTTTCAGAGGACTGAACACAAGTGTTTATGAGAAAGTACTCCAGAGTCAAGAAAAGGGCCTACTTCTAGGTGGGTATGAGATCAGGGTACCCGGAAATAGGAAGCAGGAGGGGAAATTTGTCAGAAGCTGGAGAAGCCAATAAACAGTTCCAAACTTGAGACATCAGACCTGAAGAAAGTCAGGGGGATTAGATGAGCGACTGGCATAAAGCAAGCTGAATAGGAGAAAAGCGCTAAGTATCAGCTAGGGTTGTAGGGTTGCTGTTATGGAAACCCAGTCACGATGACTCTTCATATGTGGATTTATGTTTCCTATGTAACAAGTAATCTGGAAATTGGAAGTCCATAGCTAATACTGAGACCATTTCAATGCCTTAAGGCCTCCAGACTCCTTAAGTTTCTGCTCCTCTATTCCTAATATGTGGCTTTCATGTTTATGGTCAAAATGTGGGCATGGCACCAACTGTCCTTGACGGAGGAAGGTAAATAAAGGGCTAAAGAAACAGAGAGGCAAACCAAACCATTCCCTATTAAAAAAACAAAACAAAACACTTCCGGGAGTCTCCTATCCCATCCCAACTTTTGGTTGCCTCTCATTGGCCTCAGGTATGTCACTCAAGCACTCCTGGCTGCAAGGGAGTTGGGTAAGCTGAGTTGTGGTGTTGGCTTTAAGATCATCACATTTCTATCCTGAACAGAATTTGTAAGTGTATCAGTCAGTATCCAAAAAGAGATGGCATTTTAAAATGAAAATACTAAGACTACAAACAAATTGTACATATGGTCTGGCTAGGTATAGGGCATCTTCAAGGACTGGTACAGTAACCCGGGACTAGTTACAGACTATCCCTAGGCCTAAGGAAATGAAGAGAGAGTGACACAAGGACGGGCTGAAGCAGGTAGAGAACAGCACCTTTGAAAGGAGTGGTGACTTGAGTTTTGACCAACCACAAGAGGAACGTTGTTGTCATAAATTTAGTGCTAAGCTAATGTGCAATTCTAAGAAATCACGTGCCCTCTGAGATCAGTAATTTCCCACTGAGTGGGACTGGATGTCCATGTAGCCCAGCTCACCCAGCACAAAAATGCTGTCTGTAAGACTCTGCTCCTCCATGAGATATCTGATTTGGGATTAAGAACCCACTTTCAAACCAAACTGTCCACATCCTGCTGTTTTATTTTTTAATTGCATATTGACCATAATGCAGCGAATGTCAGGGCAGCTCTGCCTGGCTGCCTGCCACTGGGGACCTTCTCCCTGGGGTCTGACCCAATTGATCAAGGCCTGCTGCAGCCTTTGGCTTCCTATTGCCAAACAATTTGCTCCCATCAAGATGCTAATTGGGGGAAAAGGTATTATTTTCTAGGCATATTGACATAAAGCAGCTCTCTAGTATTAGGAAAAATAGCTTTGCTAATAATTCAACACATTGGAAAATAATAGGGAAGTTCCCAATTCTAGGATGGCAAAGAAAATACAATTATGTCTTCGTTTTAACACATTCTGATGCTCACAAACTCCAAATCGCTAAATAGGTATGTGTTGAATTCTTTGTCCTATAACTGGATGGAGTCTAGCTATAAAAACTTCTCATTTTGCAGTTAATTAAAGTCTTTATAGGTCGTGATTTGTCCATAGGTATGATTATACAGTTAGGTAGTGTCTGAGAGTATGGTAGAACACAGGCCTCATAACTCTTGCTCCAAAATTATTTTCTCGGAACTCAAACACTGAACTGCTTACAGACTATGTCACCCTATTACATTTAAAATATATTTCAATTATGGAAATTCTGTTGCAAACAGAACTTATTTGAAACACAGTCTGCGAGGCATGCCTCTAACATAAACTCTATATATTGTTATTTAGCCTGAGGACTGGTCCATTAGAGAATTGGCATCCTGCTTAGACGCTGTGGGGAAAAAAAGAAAGAAAAAAAGAAACCCAGTTATTTAAGTTAGTTAAGTTATGGATATTTCTTCCACCAATGTTCACTCCTCCTTATTCTGAATATAGACCTGTTTTTCATATGATATGTTCTGTGTGTGGATTAAACAAACAGGGAGATAACATGTACCCCTCTCTGGCACTTTTGCCTATAGGACAGCATTTTGTCTCTCCACATTCTGTCTTGACAGCCGCTTCCTGTCCATTAGGCAGGTTGCTCATCGGGACATTCGAGTGCTAAGGCACGCCCATTCCTTGCAGAGCAACCCAAGCTTCTCATGATTGGCACAAAGGTTTTTCTGTAGTCTGTAAAACATAGACTAACCTTCTTTTGAAATTCCTTGTAGCACTCCAGTGTCCAACAAATGTTCGCAGTCAGATCCCAAGTGCCTCTTCATTTCCAGGATGAACACCCTACGTTCCGTGCTCCGTGAAGCGTACAATTGTGTGTCCACTAGAGCATCCCTGAACTTGCCTGGGAAACTAGAACAATGGTGCTATAGTTACTGCGTTCCTTGGCTTCTCCTTTCTTGGACATTGGGATGTATTTTGAACATTTCCAATTTGTAGGCCATTTCCCACCCCCACCCCCAATACTTGGTGACACATTCTTGTTACGAGTTTGACAGAGTCAATCTCTGCAGATTAAAATAATTCTATTACTATCCCATCTACCCTGGAGGTTTATTTCTTCCTCATACTTTCAGGGCAGCTTTCACTTGGCTTTCTAGAACTATAAGTTCTTCTCATAGGAATCTTCTTCAAAGATATCTGTCATCCTTTTGTCTCTCCTGTACAGCTTTTCACTATACTGTTTTCACCTTCCTTTTATTTTCTCCTGATTAGATAATGTGCTTCTTTGTTAGACATTCAGCACTTCCTGTCTAGGTTTATATTTCCCTTTATTTCTCCCTCCCCACCTCATCCCCAGGGTTTGGTTTGTTTGCTTGCTTTAATTTGTTTTTTAAATCACAGTTTGCACTTAACATTATTTTGTATTAGTTTCAGGTGTGTGGTATAGTGTTTAGACAATCATGTATTTTGCAAAGTGTTTCCTCCAGCATTCCGAGTATTCACCTGGCACCATCCGTAGCTATTAAAATACTGTTGAATATATTCTCTATGCTGTACTTTACATCCCCATGACTATTTTGTAACTACCAGTTAGCACTTCTTAACCCCTCACCTTTTTCACCCAGCCCCCAGCACCCCACCCACCTGGTATCCATCAGCCTGTTCTCTATAAGTCTGCTTCTCCTTTGTTTATGAATTCTGTTCTTTAGATATTCCTTGAGTCTTCTGGTAGAGACCTCTTGTCTTCCTATTTTGTTGTTCGCCCTTATCCCCTATTATGACTATTGTAATAACCCTCTTCACCTCTGTGTGACTGCTGTTGAAAAACTGTGTTCAGAATTCTAACCCTGCTTTTGAAACTTTTACTTTTGCCTCTTGCCTGTCTTTGAAAATGTTTAGTATTTCTTCTGTCATCCACCTCTATTTATCTTTCCTTTTTACTTCCAACACTGCCTTTTCTCATTCTTCCCTAATAACATATTTAGTTTCATTTACAGTTCTCCTGGTTCTCGGTCAATTAAGTTTAATAGTGTGAATCTGTTTTTTATGTGGACTCTAAATCCACCAGGAATGTTACTTACATTATATTTTGGCACTGTCATAGTTTGACTGGTCTTCCTCAGTTTTACTCTAATGTTTGATGTCAGTAGTTCACAGCCAGTACCACAATCTGCTCCTGGTCTTGTTTTGGCAAAGGGAATACAGCTTCTCCATCTTCTGCTTCCAATTACGTAGTTTATTTGATTTCTATTTTGGCCATCTGGTGATGGCCATTTATACAGTTCTCTGTTTGGTGGTCAGAAGGATGTGTTTGTGATGGACAGGTTGTTGGCTTTGCAGAAATACATGAACTGATTTCTTGCTTCATTCTTGACCCCTGGTCCAAATTTCTGATGACATTTGATTCTTTTTTATTTCTTCCTATAGTGCTCTGGTCACTTATAATTATCAGCAGGTCTTGTTTTGGTATGTGATCAATTTCTTCTTGAATACTTGCATAAAACTTTCAACTTCATCTTCTTCAGATTCTGCAGAGCATAGATTTTCATAATGGGTATGTTAATGAGTTTTCCCAGGAGTTTGTTCAATGTTATTCCGTCAAGCCTTGCAGTGTAGCCCCCAACTGTCTGTATGACATTTTATCTCAATATTATAGCTGCCTCATTTCTTATGGGTTTGTCATTTTCAGAGTAGAACACTTTGTAGGGGCCTAACTAGAAATATTTCATTCTAGTTCATTTTAGTTTGCTAACACCAAGCACTGCGATGTTGTTAGTTGTTTCATTTCTTACTTTACAGCTTTCAATTTACTCTGCTTCGTGCTTCTTACAATTCGTGTTCAATTGTATGTGTTGTATAACATCTTACCTTCCTTTTGCCTGTGTGTACCTCAGCTGCTAGACACCCTTCCAGCTTGGGGTAGCTGTGGTATTAGTATCAATGTTATTTGTACTTCTCTGCTCTTCCCCAGTAATTCCTTAATTAATTAAATGTTAAGTAGAATTTGCCAGTGAAGCCATCTAGGCCTGAGCTTTTTTTTGTGGGGTGCTTTTTAATAGGTCATTTGATATTTTAATTTTTATAGGTCTAGTTAGATATTTTATTTCTTCTTTAATCAATTCTGGTTGTTTGTGTCTTTATAGGAGTTTTTTTTAACTTCTTTAAGTTATTTAGTTTGTTTGCATACAATTGCAGTATTTATTAGAATAGTTTTTATTCTTATAATGTTGGTGGAGTTCTCCCCTCTTTCATTCCTAACCAGCAATTTGAGTCTTCTTTTTTTTGTTGGTCGGTCTAGCTAAGTTTTATCAATTTTGTCATCTCAAAGCACCAATTTTTGCTCTTGTTGATTTTCTGTATTGCCTTTCTGCATCCACAAATTGTGAGGTTGTGTTTTCATTATCATCTAATTCTAAATAGTTTTCAAGTTTCTTTGTGATTTCTCCTTTAATTCAAAGGTTGTTCCCAAATGAGTTATTGTAAGTAGCTTGGCTTTTCTAAATATCTTCCTATTGTTAATTTTCTCATTTAATTCCTTTAAAAATATAAAATATATGTTATAAGATTTCAATCTTTTTAAATTTATCAGGACTTGTTTTATTTACCAGCACATGGTCTAACTAGTAAATTCTCCATGTAAACTTGAAAGGAATGTGTGTTCTGCAGTTCTCAGGCATAATATTGTATAATCTTTAATTTAGCTACCTATTGGTTAAAAAATTTCTCTTAATATTTCTCATAATGCACATTTGGGGTAACTGTTCTCATCTTTTAATTGTTTCCTCATATTGTCTTCCTCATATTGTCTTTACTTGTATTTGAAAGTAATACATACTCCTCAGTTTTTGTGTGTGTGGTGTTCTATGATTATCAAATTAACTATAAAGTAAAAACTTTTTTTTAATAGTTCTTGTAGTACAGGTCTGTAGTAATACATTTTTCCAACTTTGTTGTCTGAAATTGCTTTAATTTCAGTTTGATTTTTGAGGGCTATTTTTTCTAAATAAAGAATTCAAAGTTGATGGGGTTTCAAAAATTTTTATTTTACATTTTAATGATAGCATTTTGTAATCTATCTGTTTGTATTGTTTATAATGAAAAGTAAGTAGACATTCTTATTCTTATTTCCCTTGCATCCTTTTTTTCTGAAGCTCTTAAGATTTATTCTTTGTCATTTGTTTTCAACAGTTTAAATATGATGCTCCCTGGTATAGGTTTTCTTTGTGTTTACACTTCTTGGGTTTCTTGGATCTGTTGGATTATTATATATTTTTTGTCTAATTTGGAAGCTTTTATTAATGCTGCACACATTTTTCTTTCTTTTCCAATCAGTTTCCTTTCCTTCTGAGACTTAATTATACCTGAGTTTTTCTGCTCGATGAATCACAGCTCACTAATGTTCTTGTCATATTTTTCCCATATTTTTTCCTGGGTACGCTTCTGTTTAGATTGTTCTTATTGCTCTATTATTATCTTTAGGGTTATCTCCCTTCTCTTTTCTTTATGCTTATATTTTTCTTTAAACCCTTAAGTATATTTATAGTAGCTGTTATAAAGTCCTTGTCTCTTTAATGCTATCATGTCTGTTAGAAGGTCTGTCATCTCTGGGTCTGTTTCTGTTGATGCAGTTTTCCTCTGCTTTTCTGCGTGCATAGTGTTTTTTAAAGTATTTTTTATTGATTATGCTATTACACTTGTCCCAATTTTTCCCCCTGTGCCCCGCCTCTGCCTAGTACGCTCCTTCCCTCCAGCAATCCCTGCTTTACTCATGTCCATGGGTCATGCATATAAGTTCTTAGTCTTCTCTATTTCCTATATTATCTTTAACATCCCCCTGTCTATTTTGTACCTACCAATTATGCTTGTTAATTCCTGCATGTATTTCCTCATCCTCTTCCTTCTCCCTCTCAGCTAATAATCCTCCAAATGATCTCCATATCTATGATCCTGTTCCTGTTCTGGTTGTTTGCTTAGGTTTTTCTTTTCTTTTTTTATTCAGTGTTGATAGTTGCGAGTTCGTTGCCATTTAAATGTTCATAGTTTTGATCTTCTTTTTCTTAAATAAGCCCCTTTAACAATTCATGTAATAATGGCTTGGTGATGATGAACTCCTTAAATTTTACCTTGTCTTGGAAGCACTTTATCTGTCCTTCCATTGTAGATGATAGCTTCGCTGGATAGAGTCATCTAGGTTGTAGGTTACTCTTTTCATCACTTTGAATAATTCTTGCCAGTCCCTTCTTGCCTGCAAAGTTTCTCTTGAGAAATCAGCTGACAGTCTTATGGGAACTGTTTTGTAGGTAACTCTCTGCTTTTCTCTTGCTGCTTTTTAGATTCCCTCTTTATCTTTAACCTTTGGCATTTTAATTATGGTGTGTTTTGGTGTGGTCCTCTTTGGATCCAACTTGTTTGGGACTCTCTGTGCTTCCTGGAAATATATGTCTACTTCCTTAGCCAAATTCATTATTTTTTCAAATAATTTTCAATTGTTTGCTCTTCTTCTTCTCCTTCTGGAATCCTTATCATTCAGATGTTGGCACTTTTGGAGATGTCCCAGAGTCCTCTTGTACTATCCTCATTTTTCTGAATTCTTGTTTCTTCTTTCTATCCTGGTTGAATGTTTATTTCTTCCTTATACTCCAAATCATTGATTTGAATCCAGACTTCCTTTCCTTCACTGTCAATTTCCTGTGGATTTTTCTTTATTTCACTTAGTGTAACCTTCATTTCTTCCTTTATATTGTTGCAATACTCAGTGAACTCTGTGAGCATCCTGATCACCAGTGCACTGAACCCTGTATCTGATAGGCTGTCTATCTCCATTTCCTTTAGTTTTTCTGGGGTTTTGTTCTGTTCTTTCATTTGGGCCATATTTCTTTGTCTCCTCAATTTGGCAGCCTCCCTGTGTTTGTTTCTGTGTATTAGGTAGAGCTACTTTGGCTTCCTGTCTTAGTGCACCTGTTAAGTTGTATGGGGCAGAGCCTCAGGTATTCAACAGGGCAGAACAACCTGCTTTGCCCTTTTGTGGCTCTGTGTTGGGGGAAGGCCCAGAGAGAGGACAGTGCTACTGCTTGGTTTCTGGAGGTCTGCCTGGCACCCCATTTCCAGTCACTTCACCCCCTTCCGACTGGTGCCCATCCAGCTGTTGCCCCGGTGGTGATTCCCAGAGTGGGTGGGTTTGCATATGTTCTAAGTCTGTGCAGGCCCTTTAAACAGGCTCTATTGAGAAACTCTCAATTTCTTCCACTGCTCCAACCCCCATTGGTTTTTATAACTAGAAGTTATGGGGCTTTTTCTTCCTGCCTTGGAACCCTGGGCTGTGCGGTCTGGGCTGGGGCTGGGATTGCTCACTCCCAAGGTATCCTTGCCAATTTTTATCTACCACACATGAATGTGGGACCACTCATTCCACTGATACCACCACCTCTCTGTGTCACACCATGTCTCCTCACCTCTCCTCCCTGACTCCGCATCTCTGCCCCTCCTACCCGTCTGGATGTATATGGCTTCTTTAAATCCTTGGTTGTCAGACTTCCGTACAGTTCAATTTTCTGGTAGTTCCGGATGTTATTTGTTTTGAGGTTAGTTGTAATTCTTCTTGTGGTTACATGAGGAGGCAAAGCATGTCTACCTATACCTGCATCTTGACTGAAGTCTCCTCTGTATGCATAGTATCTTTAATTGCACTTTAAACATTGTGAATAACAATGGTTGGATGTTAGAATTTTGTGTCTTCCCTTGTTGAGTGCTTTGGTAAGGACCATTTTGATTTTGTTCAAAAAATTTTAAAGCTTTCTTAGGGAGAATCTACAGCACCTATTTGGCTAAAGTAGCCCTATTTCCAGGGGTGTAAATTTTCTTAAGTATCTACTAAATGTCTAAGTCAGTAACATCTCTCAACTCAGACCAGTCAAAACTCTATCATCTTCTAGTTCTTCAGAAGCTCCAGAAATCCTGTTTGGCTCACAGCTCTCCAGTATTTACTCTTTGTCCAGGGTCATAAAATCTTGCCCCACACATGAGCAGCTTAGTATTCAAGACTCAAGGGGAATCTTAAGCAGTTTTCCTCTGCTTCTCTCTGAAAGCTCACTTATCTCTAATGCTCTATCTTATAAATTCCATTTACATCAGTTACCCCAAACTTTGATTTATGTGTTCTCAACCTTCCAAGACCACCATAGTCTGCATGATTCATTTTGTATGGACTTTTAGGGAATCCAAATTTGCCTGAACTCCAAATTTCTGAGCTGACATTTAGAAAGGACACCCAGACAGAAAACCAGGACAATTACTTGACTCCTTAATTGTTTTCTTTACTTTCTAGAATAATAGTCACATGCTGTTTTCAAAAATCTGCAAGTAGCAGTTTCATTCATTTGGTTCATTTTTATAGTGCTTATTGTGGGAGGGCTAGTCTGGTGCCAATTATCCTATAATAATCAGAAGCAGAAGTGCAGCATATTTTTAAAAAACTAACATAACATCTTCTTATTATTCCTTTTATTCTTTTTTAGTCAAAATGCTTTAGAGATTTCATATCTTACTCAGTATATAGTAAGTCCTTTTCAAGGCCCTTAAGTATGGGCCATTCCCCTATATTTCTTTGACTTCACAGCCCATTCTAGCCTTCATTCTCTCAAATCCAGACATGTTGGCCTTCTTGAACTTCCTTGAATATACTAACCTAATTTCTTAGGATGTTTACCTATAATATAGGTATTTCTAACTAAATGTCCTTTCTCTTATTATCTACTTAATTTATATCCTCACTTCTTTGAGGTATGAGCCCCAAATTCACCTATACTATAGCTTTCCCTCATGATTCCATACATAATATATATCTCTTCCCATTGCTTCCTGCTCCCTTTACCATGCTTTTTTTTTTTTCTCCATAGCACTTAATAATGCTTAGCATAGTCCAAAACTACCTAGGCCTGCACAAGCTATGCAGCCTTTGTTTGGCTCACCACTCTAGTTGTTCTGTGCCCAGACTCATGGAGTTTTGCTTTGTACATTAGCAGCTTAGAGTTCATCAAAGATGCAGGGACACTCCTTTGCAGTTTTTTACCTTGTTTTTTTGTCTGTTTTCATTCTCCTTACTAGACTCTAAGAACACAAATACTTTATTTGATTCTTGCTATCTGGAACAGTGCCTGGTAATACTAAAAGTTTAATTCAGAGTTGTTGACTTTCTACAATAAAATTTCTCATGTACTTGAAGAAAATGCCTTCTAATTTATAATCATGAGTGAAAACAGAGCATTGAGACAAATAATAAATGTTTGGGCTTACAATGATAGGAAATTGAAGGGAAAGCCAACTAGAAGTGATTAAGAGAATTTCCGAAAAGTATTGAGAATCTTCCTGCAAAGAAAATCATAAATTAGGAATGAATGAAATTAACAGAGCTAAATATTTTTCCCATTAAAATTTAGGTTCTAGAGAATAGGATGAGACTAAGCTGGTCAAACAGGAGTAATGAATAAAGCTGGTGAAGCTGGAGGACAAGGGATGAGGAGGCTGTGAAAAGGTGAGAGAAGCTAAGGGAGGAAAGCCATTCCCCCTTATGGGAAGGGGTCCCTCCTAATGGAAAGGGACCAAAGACTGGAGGTCATGCGAGGACAAAGAGCATGCAAGGTGGAAATAAAGATAAAATCCTGGTGGAAGATACTGGTTAAATTTTACATTTCCCTGGCTTATTTTTGAAGGGCAATGAAGATCCTAGGGATGGCCTAGCCTAAATCACTCATTTTTATCAATGAGGAATGAAGTCCCAAAGTGGTGACCTAATATTCAAAGTGTCTCAGTTAAAAAGAGGTCTGTACAAATATAGTCCAAGTGCCCAGTGATCAATGAAGAGCAAATCTGCCATTGGTCAGCTACTCCCACCTAACTGTCCTTCAAATAGGGTCCTAGCTACAGTCATTCATTCCCCCTCAATTTCAAAACTTCAAAAGTTCTCAATGACAAAAGAAGGACATACCTAAACTAAAGCCCTGTACTGTTTTCCCCGCTGCGGTTCAACTAGTTTTGGGCTTGAGAGCATATGGAAGCTTTTTTTGAGACAAGTTGAAATGGAACTGCCTCTAAGCATTTAGCTTGCCAGCAGGGGGCTGTCTCTTGCTGACAGGACTGGCTGTCTTGTGCTGTTTGGTTGCCTGACAGCAGGGTACTTTGCAGCTTGATCAAGGACTGTGGGCTCTAGATCAGCACTCATCATTTGTCAGGTTTCCCTCGTAGACTGGGAAAACCTCACAGCTATGTTGGCTCTTGGTTCATCTGGGACTAGCAGAGACGCAAAAATGACTCGCCTTGGTTGTGAGTTACACAGGAATCTTCTGGATTCAGTGTGTTATGGTGGAAAGAGGTCGATGTGGTGAATCAGAGAATCTGCAGTCCAGTCCTCCTCCACTATCTACATGGTACATGTTGTAAATAAAGTCATTTCACCCCACTGAGACTTGTTAATCATTCTCAAAGTGAAGGAGTAGAAGAAATAACATTTAGTGCTTTTTCTTCTTCAAAAATCTAGAATTGCATGGAAACAAAAAAGACATATTTTCATGTGAGGACCTATCAGAAGGCACATGGGGGAACTGAAGTCCCCTAAGAAACTCCTATTTCTGCTTTATCTCTGGTTGACAATCATTATGCAAAATGAGCTAAAGATGAACCAATGACAGTTAAAGCCAAGATTCCATCTCTTGCAGGGGAGCCTGAGAGGTCATAGCACCCTGGCCGGGGAGAGGTTAAGCCCCTTCTGATAAAGCAGAGCGCAGTAGGGAGACCTGAGTCTGGACATTTGGTAAGCAGAGTAAATAAGGCGCAATTCTAGGGAAGAGGCATTTGCTGATTGCTCTGGTTTACACTGGAGATGAATTTCTTTGGATCCTCAGATGTTAACTGTAACCAGAAAAGGGCCAGGACACTGCCATAGCATAATATATTCAGGGAAAAAAAACAGCACATGATTTGGAATTGAGCAAACCTGGAGTCAAATCCAGCTCTGGTACTAATTATCCATCCTTTCTGAATCCAAATTCTGTCATTAGAAACTTGGGGATAATTATATCTTGAATGGGTTTTATGAGGATTAGAGATAATATATGCAAAATGTTTGGCACATGGTAAACATTTGCTAAATCATATCCAATTTTATCAACGAGACATAAGGAGAGGGACAAGAATTTTAGCCCAAATAGCAACACAGATACATTGCAATTTTGCCAAACTTGGAACATCTAGGAATACTCCCAGAGCCACACATGATTTTGTAGAGACATCCTTGACACAGCCAAGTGAGGAGAACGGTGTTCTAGGACCCAGGGTGGTGGCTGTAGAAAGATGCACAATTTTCTGCCTCAGAGCTTCTGTTTGGGGACTACAGAACATGATGGTTCCACAGTTTCTATAGAAGAACCTTAAGGGTTGTCACTTAGTTAGAATTGGGGCCTTAAGGACTTGCCTTGGAATAAGTTTGTGTATAAGTTTTAAAATGGCTGAAAAAAATGTCAGTTGTGCATATCGAGAAATGAAGTGAGGATCAGGGGCCAAAGCCCTCTCCCCACCATATTTCTCGATGCCCCTCTGCTGTCATAGTGAACAAAGGATAAAAGCAGAATTTCAACACATAAAGTTTCATGCTAGTTGGGACATTAGAAATCATCTCAGCCACTTACTTTCCTTTATGGTTAAAGACAACAGTTATTATGGAAAAGAAAAGCTATTGGCCAAATGGCAATCATGTTAAAGGACTAACTATCATAAAACTTAATGTTTGTTTTCAAAATCCCTCTACCCCCATAAATATGCATGTGTACACAACCACACACACATATTCATTAGAAACAGGACAACCAGAGAGCAACAGGGCTTACGTTGATTCTCCACTCATATACTATTCATTCAATAAACACAATGACAAAGAACCTCTCCTTGACCAAACTCTAGTTGTGAGGCAAGAGACAGAATAGGAATGAGGGAGCCCTGAGGCACCATGCTGCTGTCAGCCAGCATCCAGCATCCTGGTTACCGAGAAACACCTTGTAGCACCCAGGGAGGGAGCTGCATGTGCACACCCTAGCAGTAACTAACCGCTGTTTCACCTTGCTTCATTATCATGCTATTATGAGAAGTTAGCATTGCAGTTTGACCCTAGGGTGAGCAATCAAGGAGGATTGTGGGAAATCACATGCACAAAAGCTTAAAAGTTATGTAACTACTTGTGTATGCACCATAAAAAGCCCAACAAATGAAACAAAGGAATTCAGAGAAAATGACCCCCAATAAAGTCTGCACCCTTTCGGGGGAAGGAGGCCATTTTCTGCTAGCAGAAGTGGCCTGCTCCCATATCTTAGGAAGTATATTTTTCTTAATAAATCTTGCTTGCTTCACTTAACTCTGTTTTTGTGGTATGTTCAATTCATTGTTTGCAATCACCAAGAACCTGGACCCCATCTCCATCTGCAGCAGTTGGCGAGCCAGCCAGGATCGTGTCTGTAAGAGCACTGGAGCAGTAAGAAAATTTCATCTTTCTCTATCTGTCCATTTTGTTTTGTTTTCTGATGCCTTAGGTCACCTCGGCTCCTTGAAGAGCCTGCTGCTTTTATGCAGGCATAGGTCAGACAGTTAAGAGCCGCAAGGGTGCCTGCTGCTTGAAAGACTCGCATTGAGGATTACCTGGTCATGGATTGGGGGTTAGAATGCTGCTTTCCCTTCCAGGCACAAGGCAACATCCATGCCTTGGGGCATACAGTAAAACAACATTGTTCCCCTTTCCCCTGCCCAGTGCAGTGCTATTTTTTACTCTCAAAAAGGGTCATTGAGCTCAATCGCTTTTGGCATCTCTTCACTATGTCTCCTCCTACTGTCAGTCTTTCCTGCAAACCCATCACTACTCTGTTGAATTCTGCTTCTCTTGCAAAGTTCTGGCCACTCTATTTGCATTCTCTTCCTTCCTGCTGGGCCTGCAGTTGTGGTGAGTTCTGCCCTTGTTCTGGTGATAGGCAGAGATTACAGATGGAAGGTCCCTTTTATAGGTATCATCCCAGAGTAGACAAGGCATTATCTCCCCTCTTTTTTCTATATCACTATTGCCTGTGGTGCCACTGGCCAGAGGTTATCAATGGACACCTCTCAGTCCTCTGCTATCAAAGGTGGCCATGCCTTATGCTAGTTCATCACATTATGTCTAAGACCTTGAGACTATTCATCCAACTCCTTCAAGCCATCCTTAGTCACCCTGTTCAAGTCCTAGCTCAACCCTCCATAATCAACCTTAAGTATCAACAAGGGTCCTTTTATTTATACCTCCTGAGAGTCCTCCTAGGGACCTTTACAGCCCAGGTCAGGTTTGTGAAATACCTCAAGAGAATAGATAAGGTAGAACACTCTTGCTCCCTTTGTGCTCATAAAGGAAAAAGGAAATTGATTCAGGTTAGTCATCTTCCCCTCTGGTAATTTATATAGACAGGCTTACCTCTCTTCTTTAGTCACCTTCTATGTGTCAGTCTGGTAGATGCCCTCAAGACTGAAGTGACCCAGGGCCACATAGGTGGCAAGTATTTCACCACTGTTGGGATCTACCTATTTGGGTTGAGCAATATATCAGCCTCCAGTCTGTCCAGGAAATGTACCAAATGACTGGTATAATCTCCTCTCTCCAGCTCCTCTCCATGACCAAACTTGTAAAAACTTTGAGATTTGTTGGGGGCATCCAGTTTAATCAAAGCGTTTGGATTCGCTAATAGCAAAGGGAATATGATTAGCCTGTGGTCAGTTTTAGTCTTGTCTTAGTCTTCTGCTGAACAACACACCCAAGCCTTTGTACCACCAGAGACACCTGGTAGCTTAGAACAGTGGGAGAAGGGGGGATGCCCTGTAACCCACTAGAAAACTCCTTGGGAAAATGAAGGGGGTATCCTCTAAGGAGCCAGGAAGTTCCACCCTTTGTTTTCTTTTCCTAGATATGCCCACAAAAAGATGGGGAATACACCCTCTATTCCCACAGGATCCCTGTTAGGATGCATTCTTAGAAACTAGGGTAAATGTGACTCTGAGAATCGCAAGAAAAAGAGGCTAATTTTCTTTAGTTATACAGCCTGGCCTCACTGTAAGCTGGGAGATGGGGGAGCATGGCCTAAAAATGGAAGCAGCATTACAACATCATGCCCCAGTTAGACCTGTTCTGTCAGAGGTTAGTCAAGTGGTCAGAGGTATCCTGTGTTCAAACCTTTATGGCATTATATTGAAATTCATCTGTTTTCTATGAGTGAAAGGAGGCAGCTCTTTTGGGCACTAACAATAATATTCTAGAAGAGTCTCTCTTAGGTTCCCCACCTGTCTCTCAGAGGGAGGCTAGTAGACCTGAGAGCCCTGAGGCCTCAACCCCTGAATCAATAGCTACAGACACTCCTCCACCTTACTCTCCAATAAGCCCAAAATTACCAGATGAAAACGTAGTCCAGTGGAGCATAGTTGAGGCAAAGCCTCATATCTACCTGCTGCTCCTACCTTCTGCCCCTGAGGGCAGTAGCAGGCACAGAAGGTCCTGCTCAGGTACATGTGCCCTCCTCGATAACTGACCTGCATCAGTGTAAAGATAGGCTAGCAAACTTCTCTGAAGATCCCTCACATTTTGCTAGTAATTTTCAAACCCTAACTCCTGCATTTGATATGTCCTAGAGAGACCTCTATATAATTCTAACCACTTCTTGATCTCCAGAAGAAAAACAGAAAATTTGGGAGAAAGTTACATGCTCAAAATCTTAATGATGTAGGACCAACAGCTCAAATGGTTCCTGATCAAGAATCCGATTAGCACAATAATGCTTGGGGGTGGGGACCAGAAACAAGAACACCATGATTTGGTGTTTCCTAGCTGGGACGAAACAGTATATTAGGAAACCTGTAAATTATGACAAAAATCAGAGAAATAACACAAGGAAAGGAAGAGAATCCTGCTCTCTTCTGTAACAGGCTGGTTGAGGCATTCAGGAAATATACTAATCTAGATCTATCCCCTCCAGAAGGTCAAGTATTAATGGGACAACACTTTATCAGCCACTTAGCCCCTGATATTTGTAGAAAGCTTCAGAAATTACAAATGGGCCCACAAGCTCCTATGGCCCAGTTGACAGATACTACCTTCTCAGCCTTGAACGACTGTGATTTGAAGAAATAGGAAGAGCAGAGCCAGCACGAGAAAAAAGGGAATGAGAAGCAGAGCAAACTAATAGCACCAGTTGGTGACAGTGCCATTGGCTGTATCCTGCTGCCCCAAGGCAACCTGGGAAAGGCACAAAAGCACCAAGGGCAAAAAAATCACACATGCTTTAAATGCAAAGACCCTGGACACTTGGCAGAGGATTGCACTAGACCACCCCCAGGGCCATGTCCCACATCCAAAGATACAAACCCCGATCCTTGGCACTGGAAGGTAGACTGCCACAATTCCCAGTGTGCAAAAGGGTCATCGCCTAAGGCCATGGCAGCACTTGAGGACTGAGGGTGCCCAGAGGACAGGGTGACCCCAGCCTATACCAGCATCTCGATTTCTACTGAGGAACCCCAAGTGACCCTTGATATGGCAGGTAAGAAAATTAATTTTCTTGTTGATACCGGGGCTACATACCCTCTCCTCAGTTCTTATGCTGGAACTCTCTCCTCTAACTCAATTAATATTGTAGGGGTTGAAGGAAAATCTCAAACTTATTTTTACATATCTCTTGCCACCTATAAATTTAAAAGCCAAATTTTTAAACATTCTTTCCTAATTATTCCAAATTGCCCTATACCATTGCTAGGACAAGACCTCTTCACCAGATTAAGGGCCATTTTGAAGTTTCAGGAGGTTCCAGTTAAGATCTTTAAAATTATCCTAGCCAATGACAAGAAGACGGAAAATAGCATCCCAGAGCAAATTTACAGGAAGTGGGTCCTCTAGTTTGGGACTCTGGAGTTCCTGGGAAAGCCAAGGCTGCCCAACCAGTTCAAGTTTGCCTAAAGTCTGCGATGGGCTGTCCCTATGAACAGCATCCCAGCAAGCAGGAAGCCCTCGAGGATCTGCGACCCAAGATAGTGAAATCTATAACACACGAGCTGCTGGTACCCTGTCAGTCCCCTGCAATACTTTAATCCTGCCTGTCCTGAAACCAACAGGAGAGTACAGACTGGCCCAGGATTTAAGACTAGTTTATAAGGCTGCTGTTTCCTTACATCCTCTTGTGGCCAACTCTTACACCATACTCTCCCAGGCACCAGAACTGAGTACAGTAGTGTGCTCTTTTAGACTGAAAAGATGCCTTCTTTTGCATCCCTGTCCACCCAGATTTCCAAAGACTGCTTGCATTTTAATGGACAGATCCCAAAACAATGACCAATCAACAATATACCTGGATGGTACTACCACAAGGGTTTAGAGATAGCTCCCATCCATTAGCAAGAGCACTAGAAAAGCACCTAAGAGATTTACAACTAAAAGAAGCAGTCTTACGATGTGTAGAATAGTTGATATCCCAATCTGTAGTCCCTCAAGGAAGCCTCAGATCATAACACTATCCGTGCTCTGAACTTCCTTGGGGACCAGGGATAATGAGTCTCTAAGAAAAGGGCCCAAATGACCAGACAAAGAGTAAACTATTTAAGCTTTATCCTAACCCCAGGATCTAGACAACTGTCACCAGGCAGAATAAAAGCAATCACCGAGCTAACACCACCTGCTACCAAACAACAACTTTATTCTATTCTTCGTTAGGAATGGCTTGATTTTGCAGAATTTGGATCCCAAACTTTGGACTAACTGCAAAGGTTTAATATGAAGCTATAAAGGAACTAGACACTAACCCATTATGTGGGAAAAGGAATGTGGAAAAGCCTTTCATAAAACCGAGCAGGCCCTAGCCGAGGCCTCGGCCCTGAGCATCCCTGACTTAAACAGCCTTTCTCTCTACGAGAAGCAGAAAAGCAGGGAATAGCCTTAGGGTTCTTCGTCTAGTGACTAGGAAATGAACCTCAGCCAGCTGCATATTTCTCTAAGAAGCTGGACAGCGTAGCAACTGGGCGACCTCCCTATTTAAGAGCAGTTGCAGCCATAGTCATGTTAGCCAAAGAAGCTGCTAAGTTCACTTTGGGACAAAAGCTAGAGGTTCTAACTCCACATCAAGTCCAAGGTGTATTAGAAATAAAAGGACATGCCTGGTTGATAGGAAATAGATTAACCAGATATCAGGCCTTTCTCTTGGACAATCCTGAAGTAACCATAAAAACCTATAATACCTTAAAACCATCCTCCTTAATGCCTACAGAATCATTTCCAGGCTTCACTCATTCCTGCTCAGAGATTATTCATCTTACCTATTCCATTAGGACTGACTTATTAGATCAACTCTTAGAAAACACCGATGAAGAGTAGTTCACTGATGGAAGCAGTTTTGTACAGAATGGGCAGTGAAAGGCAGGATGTGCAGTGGATACTTTATATAACACCATTGAGGCATGACGCTTTCCACCCTTGACCTTGGCCCAAAAGGCTGAAACTATAGTCCTTACCTGAGCTCTCATTCTAGGACTAAGGAAAATAATTAATATCTATACAGGTTCCAAGTATGCCTTCCTTGTTCTACATGCTCATGCTGCCATCTGGAAAGAAAGGGGACTCCTTACTGCAAGGAATTCCCCCATTAAACATAGACAGGAAATTTTAACTCAGAAGCAGCTAAGCTCCCTGAGCAAGTAGCAGTAATACACTGGAGGGACCACCAGAAGGATGTGTCCCATATTACCAAAGGAAATAGCAAAGCAGACCAAGAGACTAGGAAGACAGCTCAAAGGCCTATCACAAAATTAGCCTAATGACCATCCACAGGCAATTCTAACTTGAAAACTGTTTACATGTCCCAAGAGAAGCCTTGGGCTATAGAGCAATGGGGTATCCAGGAAGGATTCTGTATTTACACTGGCCAGAAACTTCTCCTTCCCCAGGCCTCCCAATGGAAAATTTTAAAGGCTCTGCATGGCTCCTTCCACATAGGAAGGGATGCTACAATAATGTTAGTCAACAAATTATTTGCAGGCAAAGGGCTAAAAGTTACTATAAAGAATATTTGCCAGGCCTGACTTCTTTGTACATACAACAACCCTGGGCAAAAGCCAACCCACCCCCCACACCCCAACCGCTAAATTCTGTTCAGTGAAGTGGGACCTATCTGGGAGAAGACCAGCAGGTTGACTTAGCCAAGATGCCTCCCTGTAGAGGATACTAGTCTTAATAGACACCTTCACTGGGTGGATTGAGGCCTTTTCAACAAGGACAGAGAAGGTCACAGAAGTAGCAAAAGCTCTTCTAAAAAAAATAATATCCCAAGTTAGTCTCCCACACCCCCTACAAAGTAATAATGGGCCATCCTTTATATCTAAGATCACACAATCAGTCTCTGAGGCTCTAGGCATAAAATATTACCGCCAGTTCTCTTGGAAACCTCAGTCCTCTGGGAAGGTGAAGTGGACAAATCAGACTTTTTAAAAAAAGCATTAACAAAGCTCTGTTAGGAGACTTCTGAGAACTGGGTTAAGTTACTACCTGTAGCCCTCTTGAGAATCAAGGGCTCCCCTAAGGCTAATACTAGATTCAGCCCATTTGAAATGCTATATGGTGGGCCACTCTTAACTCTACATTTAATATTTGATGCAGAGACCCATCAAGCAGTTAAGCATGTAATAAACTTAGGACAAGTACAAAAGGCATTGCAGGAATATGGAAATAAAGCCTTGCCAACTCCCAAAGGAGAATTTCAGGCCACTATACCTCCAGGAAATTGGATACTTCTCAAAACTTGGAGAGAAGGATCTGCTACCGATTAACTTAGCCCTAAATGGAAGGGTCCCTACCAGCATGTCCTAAGTACTCCCATGGCTGTGAAGGTATTAGGGGTTGATAGTTGGGTCCATATTTCCAGGTGAAGCCAGCTCCTATTAACCCGGATCCTCCCCCAGACCAGCAGAGGCATCTGGACTGCACCTACGCCTATGAACCCGTGGAGGATCTCAAGCTCCTGTTCAGGAAGGGGGAACAGCAAAGGTACGTCAAGATGAAGATTCTTTACTTGTTTACATTAGGTATTCTTACTGCCCCTCCTTGGGTCAGTAACTTTCTCCCCTCTGCTCTTACCCAACTCAGCCTGAGTCTGCCTGCAGCCTTGCAAGTCGCACAGCTCAGCTCTTAAAGCTAAACACTGCCTGTTGGCTTTGCCTCTCCACTTGGGGCTGGGGATACTTTAGCTCCTGCCTCTGGGTCAATGGGGAAACATTTCCACTTCCCTAGATCAGAAAACCCAATAGTACAATCCAGTAGGGTATTTTTGCAACCCAGAACATCGAAAGGCTACAACCTCAACCCTTCTCCACCAGCAGCCAGTGTTCTCCTGGAGGAAGCCTATTTTCTCATATAATAAAATCATTTCCAAGTCAAATGTTTCTTTACATTGTTAGCAATGCCTGAGGGGGTACATCTGTAGGAAGCATTTTCGGGGATCAATGCCAACAGAGTTTCTAGTCCTAGATCCTCTGCTCAAGTATACCACCTGTGGAACCTCTCTAACCACAATCCCATATGCCGCTGGTGGAATTCCCAATCTGGAAGAAGGAGCAAATTTCACACATGTCTGTAACTGGGACTAGTCACTCCTAGTCTGGCCTTACCTGGAAACTCACCAAAAGCTACTTATTGTCAGGGTAGACCCACCACATGAGTCAATTATCACCTCACACAAGAACTTTAACCTTGCACTACTCTTTTTCAAAATCCTCACTTTGCTGTGCACTCAGGAGCCTACCAGGGTTCAGTCTTTCCTAAATTTATAAACAATACCCACTTTTATAATCCCACTGTTGACTGCTTGGTAACAGCCTCCCTTGTGGCCCAAAGGGTCCAATTCTGGGGAATGAAATTTCTGAGAACCAAACAGAAAATAAATGGCAAATTTGTCTCTGTTGAAACCCAGCTTGCTAAGCTCACTATCACCTTAATTGCAGAGCTACCTCCTCCAGCGGGGGTTCTCTGGATTTGTGAGTCTAAAGCACACTGAGCCCTCCCTTCCCAATGGAAAGGAACTTGCTTCCTAGGATGTTTTTCCTGATCTCGCCATAACCTGGGAAAAAAACACTTTCCCATTCCCACTACAGGTACAGGGACACTAGACCAAGGGAGTTGGTCTTCTCATCCCCTTAATAGCTGTTATAGGCATTCTTTTGGCCACCAGGACAGCCACGGGAGGATCCTCTCAGGGCATTCATCATCATTTGTCCCAGGATACCACTGAAGAACTAACTACAACAGGGAAGACCTCAGCTCTCCTCCAAGAACAAATGGACTCCCTGGCAGGGGTCACCCTCCAAAATAGAAGAGCGAGCGATCTACTCACTGCTTCAGACGGAGGCACGTGTCTATATCTTGAAGAACAATGTTGCTTTTATATCAATTAATCAGGAAAACGTCAATAAAACATTCAAGGTATCCTTCAGTCAACATCTAAAATCAAAATTTCAACTTCCTTTTGGGATTCAAAGTTATAGCTCATGTCTGTATGCCTCCCTTTTGTGGCTCCTCTGCCAATCATCCTGATATCACCAATCTCTGGTCTTTACAGTTTTAACCTGTTAGTTAAATTCATACCTTCTAGACTTGAACAGTTCCACATCAAGATAATGATGATCCAGATGGCAGGGTTTCCATCCAGTCCCTAAGGGTGATGCTGAAGCTGAACAACATACAGTATCTATGATGGTCTCAGGAGTTCTTCTTCAAACTCTAGATGAGATAGGGTGAGAGTTTCATGGTTCTCTGCAGGCAGGATCTATTGTCTCTTTCTAGCAGGAAGCAGATACAGGAGACTCTGACCATCTTCCTCAGCAGCCCCCAAAAAGAATTTTTGAGACCATGTCTCTTAGGGGGAAGTTAAGAAGGAGACCGAATAGGAATGAGTGAGCTCTGAGATGCCATGCTGCCATCAGCCACTGTTCAGTGTCCTGGCTAATACAAAACACCTTGTAACACCCAGAAAGGGGGCTGTGTATGCAAGCCCTAGCAGTAGCTGACTGCTGTTTCACTTTGCTTCATTATCATGCTATTATAATAAATTAACATTGCGGTTTGACCTTGGGTGAGCAATCAAGGAGAATTGTGGGAAATCATATGCATAGAAGCTTAAAAGTTATATGGGGACTGTCCAGAAGGTATCCAGCCATGTAATATGAAAAACAGAGATATTTACTGAAGATACAAGATACAAGAAATGTTGTACATAGGACAATGACGTCTCAGTCTCATTCAAATTAGGCATGTTGGGACCTCACACAGTTCTCCCAATGCTATCAGCTGCCCTGTTGTACTTTCCTGAATCTCATCCTTCCTTCATTTCTCATTGTCATTTCATGCTGTTTCCCAAACATGAGTCCTTCCTTGTCACTTCTTCCTTGTAAGAATATTCTTCGTGCTTTCCTTTCTTCTCTCTCAGTCCAAAGCCTCTGAAGAAAACTGGCATCATGAAACTCTAACAAGAAAAGATTTAAGCTAATGGTCTGAAATCTCTTCCCTTTCAAAGGTGGCTTTAATTTTGGGAAAAGCCAGAAGTCACGGAGCACCAAATCTGGGCTGTAGGGGGGCTGAGTCACCTGGGTGATTTGATGTTTAACCCAAAAAACTCTGCAGGAAATGTGATGCATGGGCAGCCGTGTTGTTATGAGGAAGCTGCCAGTCACCAGCTGCCCATAGCTGTGGCCTTCTGAATCATCTGGATAGCTTCTGTGGAGAAATGTTCAAGCTTAATGCAAAATTTGGTGCAGATTTCTTGCTCTACTTGCTCAGTCATTTTGAACATAACAGCCACACAATACGCACGCTCATTCACCTGTGTCTACTGCCCCCACTGACTCGTACAGTGAAGTCATCATTGTTCATGCATGCACAGCCCAGTCCACTCTCCTTGGCTGCCCAGTTACATGGATGTCGCTCAAACCATTCTTGTTATATTAACAATAGTTGGACTTTTTTTGGACAGACCTCGTATAACCACTTGTGTGTACACTGTAAAAAGCCCACCAAATAAAACAAAGAAATTCAGAAAAAAAGGGGGAAGGGGGCCATTTTCTACTAGCAGAAGTGGTCCACTCCCATAACTTGGAAAGTGTGCTTTTCTTAATAAATCTCTCTTGCTTCACTTAACTCTGTTTGGCTGGACTACTCAATTCATTGTTTGCAACCACCAAGAACCTGGACCCCATCTCTCGGCAGCAGCTCGGTTCCTCTGAGCTCTTTTCAAATAGGTCCTGTGCTTAGACATGTTCTCAAGAGCCCAGTTTTAGCAAGAATCCTGACAAACTGGTTTAGTCAGAATCTTCCAGCCTCAATCTAATCATTCTCAATATCTGACCAAATTCCTCATTCTCCACCATCTTCCAGGTGATGTCTAATGACTTTGGCTTGCCTGCGGCAAGAATCTTGTTAAGTCAGTTTAACAGAATTACCCTATCCTCTTAGTAATTTTCCATCTACAGACTCTTTCCCTCCCCAAACCCTCTCCCTCCCCTGCCCAATTCTTCTTGGCTTTAAATTCCCATTTTCTTTGTTATACTGAATTGAGGCTAATCTCTCTCCTCTACTACAAAACCCTATTGCAACGGTCCCTATACCTATCATAGTGTCCTGAATAAAGTCTGTTGTATTCTTTTAACAAGAGACAGAATAATATTTTTTTTCTCTAACAATAAACATAAGAGAAAAAATAAGCTAGAGTTTAAGTAAAGATGGGCTAGAACAGAAAGCAGCCTCTTTAAATACAGGTTAACTATAGAGACCAAAAGAATTATGTTAAATGTAATAGAAAGATTAGATTAGTCAAATATTTGCTAATTGTCTTTATGGAGATTTAGAGAAGTTACTCTCAATGAGCTCCAGTCAGTTGTGCAGTTTTATTATATACTTTTATAGTGGTTTGATACCAATAATGCTGCTCTGGGGAAGGGAAGGAGCATGGAATATAGTTACATTGTTCTAGCTACTTAATGGGTAAGTGACCTTGAGCACCTGGAAAGGTGCTTTGAAACTCGGTGTCTTTGTCTTTACTTGAAAGGTACTAACACCCACACCATTGGACTGCACGGAGGATCAAATGAGTTCATGTGAGCAAAGGAGCTCTATAAGCTTTAAGAGGCCTGGCCGAATGCTAGTCATTGCTATTTTCCTCTGCCTTCAGAGTACAGTTGATCTTCCACACGAAGCTTTTGAGAAAAAGGCAAAGTTGACCCTGGGCTTTCAAAAAACTGCCCCTTCGGGTATAGTCTATAAATTATGATTTGAACGTAAAAAATTAAGAATGGATAATATAACCATGCAGAAACTTCATTTCTTTGATACGACCTTTCTCCTTTCTTTCCTTTTGATTCAAAATGGCCTCGTCCAGCACCTTGACTCACCTACCTCCTTCTCCCTTGCCTGTCCAGTCCCTTAATCATTAAGTCCTCAGGACAGGAGGTTCCGATCAGTATCAAATAATCTTAGGAACCGAGCCTTGGGTCTGTTAACCCCAGAGGCAGAGTTTCAGTCAAACTACAGATGACATTTAGGTTCCAGTTGTGTTTCAGCTCCAGATCCAGAAAAGTGGGGAAGCCAGATAAAGCAATATCATGGCTGACATCAGGACGACATGGACTGGTCAACTACCCCCACCCTAGTGCTGGTCAATCAGTAGAGACCCCGACCCTGACCATGACCCTAACTTCCTTAGCCACCATGATTATGATTTTTCCCCTATATAACCCATTTCCTGGAAACCATTAGAAAGCTAGTTCTTTGAGTATTAGTTTACCTGTGTCTCCGGGCCAGGGCCACCTTCTAAAAATAAACCCCTCCTTCCTTTGCTGCAAACTCCTCTTAGTGCATCATTGGGCTTTGATCATGCAGGCAAACAGACCCTTTTAGTTCAGTAATAATACGTGCAAAAATACCCAACTTTGAAATATTTTATTTTCCTTCCTTTCCAATTTCTCATTGTCATTTCATGCTGTTTCCCAAACTTTAGTCCCTCCTTCTCACTTCTTCCTGGTAAGAATATTCTTCCTGCTTTCCTTTCTTCTCTCTCAGTCCAAAACCTCTGAGAGGAGAACTGGCTTTGTGAAACTCTAACAAGAAAAGATTTAAGCTGATCTTTAAGACAAAGTTTTTGTCAGTCACATTGTATAAATGACTTATACAATAGCTGCTATTTTGACATACATCTTGTTTGGTGGTAACAAAATACCATTTCTAAAAGCATACCATTGTCCTAAAATTGGAAACACATGGGTAAACGATTGAAGGTACCAAGTAGAAACTGAGAGCTGTGCGAGGATGGGGATGTTGGGCCCTGCACTGACCTGGAGCACACAAACCTTACTAGGAGCTGCTGTTACTTCCTTCCAGACCCCATTACAGCCAGAGCAATCAATCTGGATTTTTTTGGTGTGAAACTCCCTGATTTTTAAATATTGTCAATTGATTAATTAACAAAAGACTGTAAAGATCCAACAATGCTGGGCCACAGGAAAAAAAACTATTAGGACAACATGGACCTACATTTTGGCCTAAATGAAAGAAAAAGAATAGAAATTCATCAGCCCTTATCTAGCCTTACTACTGGGTATTAAAATAATTGAGTATAGACATTCCCTACTTACAGTGGTTAGTTTGACTTATACAATTTTTAGGCTTTGTGATGGGGCGAAAGCAATATGCATTCAGTGGAAAATTCAGATTTTGAATTTTAATCTTCTCCCAGGCTAGCAGGATGCCGTAGGATACCCTGTCACGATTCTAGGCAGCAGTAACCAGCCACAGCTCCCAGTCGGCCTCGGGATCACAGGGTAAACAACGATACTCTACAGGGTGCTGTGTTGCCAGTGGGTTGTTTTTGTTTTCTTATAGTGTCCTCTGAGCAGAATTAAGGTAGTTAGGCCAAGCTATGATGTGTAGTAGGTTAGGTGTATGAACTGCATTTTCCATCTACATAATACTTTCAACTTAACAGTGAGTTAATCGGGATATAACCCCATTGTAAGTTTAAGAGCATCTGATCATGTCCTACTGAAGATATGGAAATAGCAACAGCTTTGCGCTTCCAGGTCACTTTTTATTATCTTGTGTGAACATTTACATTGATTCACTTATTCAATAAATATAAATAACAGGCCATTGTAGAGTTCTGAAAAAAGTACTGAGCAAGCACAGAGACAAGTGATGAAACACTTGGGTTCTGACCCCAAAGAACATATAATCTAAATAGAAAGACAAGACATACATGAGTGAAAACAAATCACATTATTAGAATTAAACTTACATAAGTTCAGATAATGTAATGATCAGTAGCCTTGGCTATGGAACCAAATGGGCATGGCATCAAATCCTGGATCTTGCTAGTTGTTTATGACCTTGATAAATGACTTATCTCAGTCTCCTCAACTGTAGATTATGTTTAGTAATGGAATCTACCTCACAGGAACATTGTGAGCATCAAATGAAATAATACACGTAAAGTTCTTAGCACAGCGTCCAACACCAAATTGGTAATATATGCATGAGCAGTAGTAACAGTGGTGATAATAATAAGTGAGACAAGGCAAATGTCACAAGGCGGCAAGTGATGAGGACTGTGTGGTGGCACAGGTAGTATAACTTAGGCTCTTGTTGTGAAGGAGCGGTCTACCGAGCGGCAGCGTTGGCATATTGCAGGAGGCTGTTAGGAAGTCAGGGGCTCAGGTTCCGCTCCAGATGCATTGCATCTGAATCTGCATGTTAGTTAGCATTTTCCCCAAATTATCTCTATGCACATTAAAATGCAAGAAGCGTTGTGGCAGGAGATAGCAGAGGGAGAGCGAACGATGGAAAGAACAGCCTCCAGGATGAGACAGGGTTGATCAGATCATAAGTTTTCAAACTTTTTTGGTTTCAAAATCCCTTTACACTCTTTAAAACTATTGAGGATTCAGAGACTTTTATTTATCTGCTTTGTTTATCTGTTTAATGTCTAACGATAAAAGACAGCTAGATTCTCATATCTGCTTCAGCATTCACTCTGTTGTGTTATGTTATTTTGTTTGAAGTGCATAAAGAAAATTTGGCTTCACATAAATGTGTAGCTTGAAAAGGCAAGAGTACTTTATTATCCTTTTAAGATAACTGTGGCTATTCTCTTTTATTATTGCACTTATAAAAATTCTGTAAGTGATATTTCTTAATTTGTGGAATCTCAAATATAATGAGTCAACATTTAGAAGACTTGGGTAACCCAGTGAATAAATATTTTCCAAATGATCAACTCACACTTTTACAAAAATCCGAACAAAAGGGAAAATCCATTCAAAGTAGACTAATGGATTTTAATGTAACAGTACAAATCTTTCTAGACTAATGGGTTTGGTCTATACAGACGAATGGATTTTAATGTACCAGCACAGAAGTTCAGCGCACAAGTGTTTTTCCTTGAGGCCACCATCGTTCACACTCCGGCATGCAGAAGACTTGCGTTTTCTGTACTTCCTATTTCCTCACACAGAATGATAAAAAGAAAGGAACTTAAGGGTCAAAATAAATAGAAATTAATCATTTCTATTGTTTTATCCTGGGCACTCTTAAGTGACATCGAATGCGCGGTGGCGAGGAATGCAGTGACTGTTAGTGCGGTTTGGGGCCGCTGCTTTGATTAATGCTATGGTCTGGTCACTTCACCCACCATTGCCTTTGCACCCATCGCTGCTTGTGCAAATTTTAACACAGTGAAAAAGCAAAAAAGATCTAAGTGTTATTATAAAAACAGTTTGGATTTCTCAGATGGCCTTGAAAGGATCTACGGTAGAATAAGAATCTTCAAGCCATATTTTGAGAACCACAGAACAGAATATTGGAGGACAAGGGTTAGATAAGCTTCTAAGATAGTGAAGGAGCATACCAGACAAAAAGAGTCATGCCAGTGGAGGTCTGGAAATAGAGGTAAGCCGAGTGGGTTCTATCAGTCAGTATATGTGGAGCAGAACTTACACAATTTAGAAACAGTTACTTGACCTGCTTCATCCTGTCCTAAAAATAGAGGCATACACAGAAAGGACACTTTCCTTTCATCTTGTTTATGGAATCAGCCACAGTGAAGCAGCTGCAGGTTCAACTGGTCCACATTATGTTACCTGAACTTGAAAATTGGGGCAATGGATTAAAGTTTAAAATTCAAAGAGAAGACAAACATAATAAATCTCTTTTGCCATTATGCCTAACTTAAGAAATTTCACTCTCCTTTTAAAAAAAGGAGGGAGAAATTTATTGTTTTTGAAACAAACTGCTATTTTAGTTTTATAATTCATATAAATATTATTTTTATATGAATTACGCTCCATCCCCAACACCCAAGGGGTTTAGAATGCTATTACTAACTTTTATTTTATGTACTTTGGAGAAAATCTTTATAACTTAGAAAACCTAAGGTATGCCGTTTGAGATTGCAGGTCACCTGATTTCTAAATGTATAGCTATTATCCTCATGTATTTAAGTGTCTACACTGCTGACCATGGGGAACATAATAGTAGATTAATAAACCAAAATCCGAGTGCCTGGGGTTTTTTGTCCCTACATTAAATGCCCAAATTGGAAGATACTATGAAATGGCCACAGATTGAATCCTAGCCCTTTAAGGGTTTCCTTCAGGGACTTGTGTTACATTGACATTGTTAGTAATTGTGAGGTCTATAACTGATAAATTATCAAGCAAGATACATACATAAAAGCCCTGGGACCTGAGAGTCCCTGGGAATCTCTTACCCTCTTGAGCCGTGGCCATCTCCGACCCTCAGATAGCCTTCTGTCTCTGGACCCTACAGGGACCAGCCAGAGCTCGTCTTGGTCACTCCACCTCCTTTACCACGAAAAGCCTGCAGCCCAGGTTCACACTGCCACCTAATTTACCTGTGCGAATAGTCAAGGGCCCTCTGGCTTGACGGCTACCCTGAGAGAGTGTGTAACTCAACGTGTTACAGTGAGGCTCCTTCTCATCCACGTGAGGCGTTCGGAGCTCATGCCTGGGGCTACTCTCATTTTCTCTGAAATAGACTTCAAGAGATGCTTGGCTGCTTGAAATCATTAGCGAAAATAACTCACAGGGGGACTTGAGCTAACATAGCTGAACACGCCATTACAGACCCAGTCAGGACCCTGCTCTGTGTGCCTTTTATTTCCTGACCTGACTTCAGTGTTTCATCCTACCTTCAGAGGAATGAAGGGAAATAATCTCTTTTATTTCAGATGATAAAATAGATGCTTATCTATTTTAGATGTTTTATAAAATTACCAAAAAAAATGAAGAAAAATAAATTAACTATTTTTCTATTTATAGAAATAATTCAAAACTTGAGAATGAGACATGAATATGGGTGGCATGAATTTTCAACGTCCTAGGAGAGCAAAGGCCCACCCAAGGGTTATCTAGAGCTAATAAAAACATAATGTGAAAAACATCGCAGGCTGGCACTCAATCCACTGAGCCACACCAGCCAGGGCTAAAACTGCTTTTATAGACAAAAAATCATGTTCACTGACTTAAACAATACATATGTAGTATGAAAAACATAGTGCAGACTACTAATGTCCAAATTTCTAATAGCCATAGTAAAACCATAAAAATAAAGGGGTAAATTTCATTTTTATAATACTGTTGATTAACACAATATATTAAAAAGTATTACCATTTTAATTTATAATTGTTATAAGAAACTATTAATGAGGTATTTTGTTCATTTTATTGTACTAATTCTTCAAACTCTGGCATGTATTTTATTTTTTTAAGATTTTATTTATTTTATTTTTAGATAGAGGAGAAGGGAGGGAGAAGGAGAGGGAAAGAACCATCAATGTGTGGTTACTTCTTGTGTACCCCCTACTGGTGACCTGGCCCTCAACCCAGGCATGTGCCCTGACTGGGGAATCGAACCGGCAACCCTTTGGTTCTCAGGCTGACACTCAATCCGCTGAGCTACACCAGCCAGGGTGATGGCATGTATTTTATATTTACAGTACATCTCAATCAGGTGTTCAAAAGCCACATGGGACTAGTGGCTACCATAATGGACAGCATAGATCTAGGGAAACATACTTTGTTCAACTGAAGTCACAAGTTAACTTGTAGATTTTTGTCCAGTATTAATCCAAAGAATTACTGTCCAATAAGAAAGATAACATAAACAATCTTCCTGTGCTGTAGAATATTAGCCAGTTTTATATCTAGCCTAGCAATCACATCCCTACATTATTTTCTTAAATTGCCTATAAATATCTAGCTTCTTATACATCCTTTGAACTAGTGTTAATATCTTACTGGTTTTCTTATTACCTAATAAATTGAACAAAATGTTGGTCATGTGTTTTTTTATATTATCTGAGTAATGGATCTTACCTTGTTGACAGGTCTATTTTAGCAATTTCACACCCAGAGCCTTATAAGTGTGTTGTTGTTTATTCTCTCTCTATAGCTCTATCTTTGTGATATAATAGGTCTGTCCAGAAGGTATCCAGCCATGTAATATGAAAAGTAGAGACATTTATTGAAGAAGATACAGGATACAAGAAACACCATATATAGGACAATGACACCTCAGTCCCCTTCAAAGAAGGCACCTTGGGACCTCATATAGTTCTTCCAGTCACCATCAGCTGCCTTGTTGTATTTTCCTGAATCTCATCGATGGTCTGAAATCTCTTCCCTTTCAAAGGTGATTATAGTTTTGGGAAAAACCAGAAGTTGCAGGGTACCAAATCTGGGATGTAGAGGGGTTGAGTCACCTGGGTGATTTGATGATTTCCTCCAAAAAACTGCAGGAAATGTGGTGCATGAGTAGGCTTGTTGTGGTGATGAAGCTGCCAGTCACCAGTTACCCATAGCTGCAGCCTTCTGAATCATCTGAATAGCTCCTGCAGAGAAATGTTTAAGCTTAACTCAATATTTGACACAGATTCATTACTCTACTCGTTCAGTCATTTTGAATGTGATGACCACACAGTACAATGCTCACTCAATGGCGTCTACTGCCCCCACAGACTAGTACAGTGAAGTCGTCATTGTTCACACATTCTAGTCCACTCTCCTTGGCTGCCAGGTTACATAGATGTTGCACAAACCATTCTCGTTATATTAACAATGACTGGACTTTTCCTGAACAGTCCTCATATATTTCACATACATAGCACCATCATCTCAAGTTCTTCCGGTATAAATACTGAAAACAGAGCATTAAATGAAGATATATATTTTTGTTTGTCTAAAATAAAAAAAATTTATATGTGCCACCAAGATTTTTGATATCCATTACCCAATTGTCCTTCTGAAATGTTTTATCACATTCATATTACCAGATTATAAAAGTGACTGATTCCTTGCTGTCTAAAAACTCTCCCCTAAAATTGATAATATTGTTCTCTTTTTTCAGCCTAGATTTATTTACAATGACTAAAATGTTCAGAACAGTTAGTAGAATGTCCATAATAATAAAAGTGGTAAACATAAAACAAAGGAACTTTCCTTCTTTTATGTCTGACTCAGTAACAACACCATCAGCATTTTTACCATGAGGTGAGATACTTGTTATTGTGATTTTTTATCATATCAAGAACATATTTCTTCCTCTTTTTTTACTCACTTTTTAAAATTTTGTAATAAAATTTGAACTCTATCAAATGCATACTGTTTCCTTTGACCTACTAACATTATAAATTATGTTTATAGCTATTCTAATGATAAACCATGTTTTTGGTTTATTGAACAAAGTATATATTTTCACTCATATACTAATATACACTAATGTGTCGATGAAATTGATTGGCTATTTTTTAGTATATTTGACATCTATATTTGACATCTATATTCATAGAGCGATCCCACTCTGAATATTTTATTTTAAAAACAAACAATTCAATCAGATTTTAATGTCAAAGTCATACTAACTTACTAAAATGTAATTTAAAGGTTTGCACTTTTTTGAATCTTTAGGAACTACTTAAATGGTAACAGATAACGGTAGGGATTTTCTATTTTTTGAACATTTGAAATAACTCTCCTGTAAAGCCCACTGGCATCTTTCCTAAAGGTTATTCTTTCATAAACTTCTAAAATTTAATTTATATTTTTGTCTATTCCAATTTTCTTCTTTTATTTGGGTCATTTAAAAGCCTTAAATATAGTTAAATTTTATTCAGATTTCTAATTTGAGTATAAGATTATACACATATATATAAATATAGGTATAATTATCCATGAGATCTGTGTGTATATATGAAAACATTATTTGCATAAATACAAATTCCATATATGTATCTTCTTATTTTTCTTAATTAAATTAGCCAGACATTTATCATTTTTATGTGAGAATATTTACTTTTAATTGGAATTGATCACTATTTTCATTTTGATCAATCGAAATCAATTTTTTGATTAATTTCTTCTGGGGTCAGTAAGCAGCCACTGAAGAGTTTTAAGCAGGGAAGCGGCCTGGGGAGGTCTGTGCTTCGAAAGGCCACTCTGCCGGCTGTGGGGCCACAGAGCCGGGAGAAACGCAGAGACAGGCTGGCCTTTCAGTCCCGCTGCAAAGCGAAGGGCCCAGGTTGTTGGACCACAAAGACGCAGGCTGGATGGGAGCAAGGCCGAGGGTGGGGCTGACCCAGCTATCATATACTGCTGTCCCCTAAGGGGGGAGATGGGGTGTGGGGAGCAGCGTTATTGGAAAATTTTGCCTGATTCAGGCCAAGCTCAATATCCTTGAAATGTACAACATAACTGTCACCTTTCTGAATAAGATGAGGCAGACATATAATTTGTTGAGATAGGAGTTTAGCCATTATCTGGGATTAAGAGACATGACTGCCCCATTCACTCTAGGGGTTTTGGGATTTGGCAACAAGACTGTCGTTGAAAGTCATGCAGTCTGTGAGTGACAATTCCAAGGAGCTCGATTCACACGAGGGGCAGCCTTTAGAAGTGTGCACTGTGGTGGGCACCATCGATCTGGGAATCTGAAAAGGGCCCCAGGCATATTAGAGCAGCTGAAGACAGGAGGGGACCTCAGACAGAAACCCATACATATTTACAGGGACAACTTGATGAGGGTATGGGGAAAATTGTAGATCAAAATGTGTCAGGGAGCCCTGGGTTCTGCCCAGAAACATAATTCGACAAAATTGATCTAATTCCAGACTTCAGCCACAATGCTAATGAGGTTACTATTGTACTCTAAGCCCTAGAATAGACCAGGAAATAAATGGGTCCACCCATAGACCTGGTTGAAAAAGCCCTGAGTGATTGAAGATGAGAGGAAGGATAAGAAACCTTCCGTTGCCAAGGTTCATCCTCCCACACCTCTTCGGGCCACATGCCTTCTTCCCTTCCTCCTTCTGTTCCCACCTTCCTTTCTTCACATCTCCTCCTCATCAAATGTCTTATGTCCCAAGCTCTGTGATCGTCTCTTAGTGCTAACGAGGTCCTCAAGCTCTGGTTACCACCCCCTGAGAAGGAACGCCACGCTGATGTGCCTCCTCACTCATGAGCAGGGCTGCCCAGAGACCCGTTTCGAGACATCTATCTGCCACAGAACAATGGCATCTGCCGCTAAGAAGAAATTAAAGCCACTGCTAAGTAGAGCAGCACAGCACATAATGGTCTTGTCGAACAGGGAGGGCGTTTGATGAGAGGGCTGGGAAGCTAGGACTGATAAGGTCTTCGCCCATATCGCCTGCAAACCCAAAGCAGCTGGCCGCGCAGCTGTTGTGGAGTCTGGCACTCTCCACACGGCTGGACGTTGCTGAAGAGCGGATTCAGGTGTTGGGGGAAATCCAAGGAGGCAGGAAACAGCTTGACCAGGGAACGCTCTCCCTGCATATCAAAGTGGGGCCCCTGAAAGAAAAAGCTGAAAAGGGCAGTATTGAGGGCAAATTTAACTCAATTTGCTGCAGTGAGATCAAAAACAGGATATGAATAGGATGTGACAACCCTTCCCATTATAACAGGACCCTCGTCGAGTAAAATAACCCTCATGAATTGGCTGAAAATCCCACAGCAAGGCGACTGAACTCTTGGTCATTTGGCAGCCACAGAAGCTAAAAATGAGCTCCAGTTAAATTAAAAAAAAAAAAAAAAGACAAAGAGCATCGTGAGTAACAAACATTATTATTTCTCTAAGGCAAAGGTTTGCATTTTTTCCTTCAGTGACCTTGGAACAATGAATTGCTGAGTCCTCTCTGCAGAGGATAAGCTGTGAAACTTCAAACTTCTCTGACATTGCTCTCTTCCCTACAGGGTTGAAAAGGCTGCGTGCGAGGTTCTTTGGCTCAGGCATCAACCCGTGGTGTGGGAGGAGGGACACAAGCCTGAGTATGAATATTAATTTCCCCACATATTAGCTATGCGGCTCATCTAATCAATTGATCACCTTGAGATAATTTTACTTGTTTAAAAAATAATAACAATGTTATAGTTCTCAAAAGGCTTATGTGAGGGTTAATTGAGAAATTTGTGTGACCACACTCTGCACAATGCCTGGACTATTTCATGGAGGCAGCAAACAGTTCATTTTCCTTTCACCTTCCCTACTAAAAGTCTCCATATTTCCAGAAACTAACACAGCACTTGGAATACATACAGTATGGATCCAATACATAAACGTGTAGCTTAGTATACTGGATACCATGAGCAGTACTCTGACAAACTGTGATAGTTTCTGAAGGTGCTGTAATTATTAGTCCAGTTGGAAAACAAGAATGTACCATTGAAATTCATTTAGTCAATACTCAGACATCTCTTAGCCATCTACTTCACATTATGGACTTTTAGGCCTTGGGGATACAGCAGTGAAGATGACAAAAATGGTCCTGACCTGTGTCACTCAAGATGCTTCTGTTGGAATGTAACAAAACATCCCGTTCAAAGTGGCTTGGAGAATAAAAAGAAATTACTCCCTTATGTAATTAGAAAAGCCAACAGCAAAACCAGCTATTCATCAACTCATTAAGGTCACCAGGGACTCTGTTTCTGTCCATCCCTGCTGTGCCTTCCAAAGCATCTGCCAACGGTAAAGCTGGCTGCTGTCCTCGTTCTAAGATGCCATCAAGGTTACATGCTTCCATAGGCAGAAGTTTCCATGTTCCGGAAGCTCCCAGCAAATCTCTTTGTGTCTCTTTGGCCTTAATGGAGCCAAACCTACCCTTGAATGTACAATAGGTGGGATTGCGGTGATTCATTGAGGCCTGGGCCACATGGTCTATTCTACTGCTGGGCATGGCGACGTAAAGGTAATCGCTGTGAGCTGAGGGTGAGAACCAGAGACATCCGCTGACCCAGGAGTAAATAGAAAGGGAGGAGGGATGCCACTGAGAGGTAAGGACCATGAGAGTCACATTAGTGTCCTCAGGGAGCTTCCAGTCAGCTTTGGCAACTTTACAAAGTAAACTTTTAAAGAACAAAAAATAAAATTCTGTGCTGCCGTCCTGGGGCGAAATGTGTATCAAGAATCAATAACGTCACTTCACATTTAATTATGAAATCATTTACTACATTGAATAGTCAGTTTATTTAATGAATGATCCTAGGCATCATGAGACTGACAGAAACAGTGTATGAGAGCTGCTATCATTAAGAAACCAATGGTTCAATAGACAAAATATTTTATTCACTTGTAAAATGACGAATAGTCACATGAGGCCATGCAATGACTGTCCAGTGAGAGGAGCAGACATTCGTTCCTGTTGGGGCCTGGGTTGCAAACTTCGATGTGCCTAAGAATAGCCTGGAGTGCTTCTTTCAGATGCGGATTTTTAACCCAGCAATTCTAATTCACTGGTCTGAGATGAAGCCCAGGAACGGATTTTTTTTTTTTTTAAACCAACACTTTAATGATTGCATTGCAAACCAGGGAGAGACTGACTGGGGCTACGACTGTCAGTTGAAGCTCCATGAAGGAAGCAACAGAGGTCACAGAATACTTTCATGCCTGAGGATGTCAAAGGAGCTCTCAGGACTCAGTGAGGAGAACGTAGGCCTTGGTCTCCGTGTTATTCGTGGCAGTCCATCATTTAGGACAGCGCCTCCCCCGGGGTAGATACTCGCAATGGAATGGAATGAATTAGTTTACTGAGGGTACTTTTCTGGTTGGGATGGAGTGGAGAGATAGCAGAAGTAGGGGGATCCCTTTACCATAATAATCTTTGAATGAAATGATATGAAATTGGCCTAGATAACATAAAAAGAAATGAAAAAATTCAAAACCCTTCAACAAATGCTATAGCTACTCAGCAAATATTTTACACTGCAAAGAAACATTGGCAAATGTTTTAATTTATTTAAAGAGAGTGCGACTAGATGAGAAAAAATAAACACGCTCTTCCCTTAGAATGCTACCATATTTCACCCTGTTTTGGTTTAAATTAGAGAAAGGATAATTCGACCAGAAGACAGAAGACATGGTTTCCAGCACCAGCTGTGTGACCTCAGGAAAATGCCTTCCCTTCTCTGGTGCTATTTCCTCCTTGGTAAAAAGAAGGGGCCGAACCAGATAATCTGAGGTGTCCTTTGTTTCTATGCTAGAATATTATTGTATGCACCTTGATGAGAACTATCCTGTTTAACTTACTGTTTAAACTGTTACAAGAAGTATGACTAAAAACAAACTGTATATTGTGTTCGACGTAGGAGTAATGATGTGCTTTCTAGTTATCTGCCCAAGCAATGTAACCACAGTTAAATTTATGATGAGAATAGCACATCCATTGGGCTGATCAGGTTGTGGTAAATTAAAACTTACAGCTTCCCTTTATATTAATATAAAGGCAGCCTTCTGCCACCTGCAACACAAGTCTTATCAGCATATAAATGAGTTCTATTAACACAACAAAAGTTGTATCACATAATGTCGAAATCTTGTGCTAGACACCTAGTCTTGTAAACACTGCACTTTTATCTAAGGAGAAATTCATGTTTATTGTCTCCATCACTGGCCCAGCTTCTCCTCTATCTGTATGTTAATTCAAAGGGACAGAGTAAAAGGGCAGGAAAACATTCCTTTTCTTTTATGAGGGCTGTAGGTAACCACTGCTGGCATGGGTGTTTTATACCCCGGTCAAGGACAACTTAGTAGTTAAATATCTAGACCATCTTATTGGTCATTTGAAGATCATCATTTCCTTATAGAAAGATTGTTCATTTTTCAAAATAATAAAAAGTTGACAGAGCATTTTATTGCAGGCAAATTCCTCAATGTATTTTAAATACTATTAAACATCTAGAAACTTTATACCCAAACTTTCAGATGATATTACTTAAATAACAATAAAAGCTAATGTTTTGAGCCTCTAGAAGTTGACAGGGCCCATGCTAATAACATTACTCTTCCTAATCCTTCTAATTAACTTGAAAGATAAGCAACACCTCCTATCTGTAACTGAAGTTCAAGGAGTTTAAGTCACTTGCGCAAGGTCAAACACAAGTAAGGATTCAAATCTGCCCCTATTTGACTCCAAGGCACATAATAATTCCTCGGGGAAAAAAAACTAGTGCTTTAAAAAAGAAAGAAAGAAATGTACAGCACTCTCTAAGAGCATACCATGGCCTGAATCATTTCTAATTGTAAATGAGGTAAGTAGCTCCCATTGCTTCTAGGTCTGGTGTATATTTTCTGTTTTCACGAGGGACAGCTATAGTGAGTAACGTATATTTCTGAACTGCAACTAAAGGTATAATATCCTGGAAAATCTCAAAACAAAGAGTTGTAGTCATCCCAAGAACATTTTTTATAATTAATATTTTTATAACTTGAATGTTTTTATAATGCTGAATAAAACATTTAAGATTTATTAATTCAGTGTAATACCCTTAAGTTATTTCTAATATCTATCAATAAAAATTCCAGATAAGACTCTCTATAGCAGACTCTGCATTGTAACTAGACTGTACTTTTTCTAAGTGACTTGAATTAAAATAAGCTGTGTGGTAACCCAGCCTTGAATTTATGTACAAGTAAAAGAAGAGGAAATATGAATGGTACTGACCTACAATCCCTTCTCCACAATCCCCAAATCCACAGTGTCCCAAAAAACTAAATTAAAAAAAATAAATTTGTGGTACATTTCTTAGGTTAAAGAAAAGCTAGCAAGAAGAAAGCCATATTCATACATTTTGCAGAAAAAATTTTAGTGGATTTGAGGATAAGTATTTCCCCCAGATCCTTTTGGGTTATTATGAGATACGTAGTACATACACAAGGTGTCTTTCTAAAATCTACATTCAATAGGAATGACCTGTGTAGTTATTAAGATATTACAGAAATGATGGTTTGTCACTTCTAAGAGTAGGTAGCAAGAAGCATTGCTCTTCTACATTTCCCTTTCTTGGATTCCTTGCTCAGTGGAAAACCAGTTTTTTTTTATCATGAGACACATAAGCCCACCTTTTGTAGAGGTCTGAATGGCAAGGAACGGAGGACTCCTGTTAGCTGCAATGTGACTGAGACATTTTGGAAGTGAGTCCTCCAACTCTAGTCAAGCCATCACATGATGGCAGCCCCAGCTGACAATCTTGATTGCAATCTCATGAAAGACCTGGAGTCAAAGACACCTAGCTGAGTTGCTTCCATATTTTTTAGCTGTTATGTGAAATAATCAAATTTTATTGTTATTTAAACCATCAAGTTTTGGATAGATCACAAGTATATCTGGTTCTTTTCTTTTTTCTTTTCAAGTCGCTGCAAATTACATACTTCCAAAATTAAAGAGGAGAAATATGAGTGAATATATTGATTGGGTTATTTATGGAATAAGAATACTTAGAATATGCTATTTGGGAAGTAACTGTCACATTTTGTATAATACAGAGTAACCATGGTGGACCATCCAGGAAAAGAATAGGATTCATTTGCTCTAATATCTCCTTATTGGCATAAGCAGGACATTTTGTTTACAAGCAGCTCTTGACTTTACTTGACTTATTTTTTCTTTTCTTTTTGCTTTAGATTTCTTATTTTCTGCAAATGAGAGATCAAATTAAATATGATTAGGTTATTCAGTCCAAATCAGGAAACACACCATAATTGAAAGGTAGAAAATCTATTGGTTTTGTTTTTTTTAAATTTAAGCACATCTTCACTGTTCAGATGAAGCCAAACCCCTTTAAGTGACTTCTGTTGTTCTGAGTAACTACAGAAAACACTTATTTTCAGAAAAGAAAACAAAAAAGTAAAAGGAAATAAACTTTCTTGAATCACATGCAATGTGCTATAATGAGTCTAGTTTTCTATGCTATTAGTGAGCTCTGTTTAAATATAATATTAATAGCTTTTTCTACTTTACAACAAGCAGGTAAAACATGTGAAGGTAAAAATATATATCACATTCTTTAAAGAAAATTCAAACTTCCATTTAGCATACTGTGACATAAAAGTGACATCTAAAAACCTTTTTAAAAAATACCATACCAAATTTAGTCATTCCCAGAAAATCAAACCAATCATAATATTGCCCAATTTTTTTGGAGCAAAGAAGAGTATATGCATTTACAATATTGTACATAATTTTATATTTTAATATAATATATATATATATTTAAAATTCTCATTAGTTCATCAGTGCTGTGTAACAAATTGCCTTAGCAACACTTATACTCTAACCTTTTTATGTGGGTCAGAAACTTAGGAACTGTTTAACTGGGTGGCTCTGGCTCGGCTTTTCTCAGGAAGTTGACATCAAGATAACAGCTCGGGCTATAATTATCTGCACACCCGACTGGAACTTGAAGATTAGCTTTCAAGATGGCTCACTCACATGGCTGTCGGTAGAAGACCTCTGTTCCTTGATCATGGACCTCTCCATAAGACCGCTTGAGTGCTCTCACAACATGGTAGCTGCCTTTCTTCAGAGCAAGGGATCCAAGAAGGATGGCAAGCAGGGGGCTGAAATGTCTTTTATGACCTTTCATCAGTCAAACATTTCATGATGAGTAAGGTAGAACTAAGTGTGTTCTAGAGATCAGAGGCTTCTCTCAACAAGTCATTTTCTGATGAAGATGGTATCCCCAGGACGAGGGGATACTTGTCTAAATACCTATCTGCCCATGGAATAGGATACAAAGTTATTCCCTGTTCTGTTTTGTTTTTCTCTCAAAATCTTCTCCCTTATCAACTGCCCAATAAGCCACATTTGGAGACTCTTTCAGCTAAGGAAAATTTTCTTTAAAATGGATTAATACCTTAGTCTGGATACATTTATATAGGTCTTATTCTGACTAGTAGCTAGTTGAAAAGAAAGGTACAGAACAAACATACTTGATAAGGAAGTGGACTCCATTTGTAACAGGGGGGACCTGACCAGATCACTGGGCAGAGGGGAGGGATCCCCAGGTAGAGAGAAAGAGCCTGCCTTCCGCAGGAGAATAAGAGGGGGGTTGTAGGAGGAGGCAGTCCTAGGTAACAGCAAATAAGCTAGCCCAGTGCCCCAGCGTGTGTTGTCCTGGCAATCCGGCAGCATGGCATGACACAACAGGAGAAAGACTGCACTCCCCAAAGTAAGGGAAGGGTTACAGGAAACCCCAAGGTGGCAGATGAAAGCCGCAGTGGGCATGTGACTCCATATTCTCAGTTGAGGATAAACAAGCCAGTGCGTGATGCCCCCCGACCTGGGTGAGAGGCTGTGCCCCTGCGTGCAGCTAGAAAGCCCTCCAACCCACTTCCAGATTATGGCAGCAAGAAGAGGAGATGTTGTGGGGGCTGACGAACATGGTGGACCTTAGCCTGAACTGGCTGACAAGTTGGACACTCCCACAGCATGCAGGGTTTTGAGGTGGAAGATTTTCAATGGAGGGCACAGAGAAACTCATCCCTTTTTGCATTTCCCTCACTTGCACATTCAGAAGCCGGCTCCCTGAGGCTGATTCCCACATGCAGGACGCAGGACTTGCCAGGGCAGGCTCGTGGGGTGCCGAGGTCCCATGCCACATGGCACAGGTCCTGGGCCTCTGCCATTCTCTCTCTCTCTGAGAGCAACACAGAGACACAAGGGTTAGGAACATTTCTGGCCCCAGGACATGAGAAGTTGCAGTGCTCTGGTAGTGCGCTGGGGCCTCAGGAGAGGGAGGAAACTGCGGTGATACAATAGAGACACTGACCCCACAAGTGCACGTTCCAGAAAGAGAAAGGACCCGGAGCAGGAGGGACAGACACCCACTCTCATAATACCCTTGGGCCTCAGGAGGACAGATAATAATAGAACAGAGTGTCTGGACACTGATTCTGGTCCTGGGGGTGGCAGGCTTCTTTCTGTGTTTTGAAGAAGAGATGATTTGGAGCTGGGGAGCCCCTACTCCCCCACATTAGGCAACCTTTTAATAAAGACCTTTTTCCTTCCTCACCAATTACTGTGTTGTGCTTGTGTATGGAGGTAGGTGGATGAATCCCACTTTTTCGTAAGAAATTGAGAAGATGATGTGGGTCACCAGGGCAGTTTAAGAAGAGCATTAGAGCCCCTTGACCTCCAAGGATGGAAGGGTATAAAAAGGAGAGTGGAACAGAGGGTGTTGCAGTGATTTCCCACCTTAACAGCTGCTTTGGTCATAAAGAAGAGGTGTGACGGAACTCTGGGTGAAGAAGGGGTGCGAGGGAGCTCTGCTGACCATCGAAACACTAGACTGCTACTCTGGTCCAGAGTCAGCTGGGTCACCACCTGGCCCTTTTTATATCCACTATGCTAAAAGAATTGTCAAGGTTGTAATGCAGTTTCCTGACTATAATGCTGAAAAACTATACCTTCAAAGGTTGCATTTTCTATTTAGTTAAAACCACTCAGTCACTTGTTGAACTGCTATTGATGGCATTTTCTGCTAACTCCCCCTTTTCCCTGGTCTTTCTGGTCTCTGGCCTCTGTTACTTCCACTTTAAGATTATATTTTTTCTAGACTATGACAATCAGAGCTCTGCCTTTTCAATGATTCAGCAGTGTTTAAGTATGTTTGTTCCAGTGATGATGGGAGAAAAAGTTGAGGAAAGAGATAGATGGCAAAGAGAAACAAAAGTTATCTAAAGAAGAACCTTTCTATATGTTACATACATTACCCAAAATTTATGCCCTTTCAAATAACTTTGAGACTGAACTGTCCCCAAAAATGCTTATTTATTTTTGAGACATATGTTCTACCCCTGATCTTCCCACCTCTGTCCAAATATTGGGACACAGGGTTTGATGAGGCCTGTGCCTGCAACATGGTGGCAGGCTAAGGAGAGGCAAAGCCAGCAGAGATGCTGGTGGTTGGAGGGGCACAGTAGCCAGGCTCTAGGATGCTTAGCACCAACCCCATTTTTATTAAAAAGTACCTTGCGCTATTACTGAGTCTTTAGTAAAACTGTATTAAATGATAAAGGAACTGAGAGGAGGGGGCTCATTCCTATGCTTAGAATGAGCAACAAAGGGGTTGAGGCCTTCCTGGCATTGTCTTCTTCTGAGGCCAATGTAGCCATACCAGCATTTTCAAAGGAGCATGGTGGTCTCAGGGGCACAGACCGATATGACAATAGTGACGGGATAGCTCTCCTACCTGCTTTCTCCAAATATTAAGAGGAAGGAAATCATCCCTGGCTGGTGTGGCTCAGTGGATTGAGTGCTGGCCTGTGAACCAAAAGGTCACCTGTGCAATTCCTGGTCAGGGTATGTGTCTGGGTTGTGGGCCAGGTCCCTGGTTGGGGGCATGCGAGAGGTAACCAGTTGATGTATCTCTCACACATTGATGTTGCCATCCTTCTCTTTCTCCCCCCCTTCCCATCTCTCTAAAAATAAAGAAATAAAATATTTCTTTTTTAAAGAAGAAGGAAATCTTGAAGGGAGAAAGCTAGATATGTTGCCAGGGAAAGCTATGCAACTAGCATCTTATTATCTGGACTGTATACACACCCTTTAGGTCACTGTCTAAAAATGTCCTTGTGATATAAATTTCCAAAAAGTCTAGATGGCCTAGAAATGGTTAAAAAGCAAGACTAATCCATGACCAACCAATGAGAGAAAGGAATCATGGCTGACACACATAAATCTAAACAGTTGTCAGGAAGATCACAATCAATTTCTAAGCCTGGAGGTTGCAGCATCTTCTCTGTTGGTTAAAAAGTTAATTCTTACGTGCCCCTTTCATTTCATTATTCATGCAACACAAATTAAATGGCTTAGCTGTTTCAATAGAGATTAATTACATTAGGCACGAAGCACATTTCCAGTTCAGGCCATGGTTTCTACTTCATTTAATTCATTATCCCATGTGCAATCCAGTGACATCCTGAAGATAACAGCTAATTTCCGTCACATATGTCTCTTTCAGTGCTCTCTTCTCTTACTTTCAGGTATCTCTAAGAAAACTGTTAGCTAGAACAAAAGGAAAAAAAATATATATATTCTTGGACCAAAGACATTTTATTACAAAGGGCTTTTTCTTACCTTACCTTATTGTTTGTGTTTGCATTTGGTTTCGCCGTGCTCTGATTGAGGTGACTTAGAAAGGCTTGCCTGGCCTCCTGGGGAAAGATGCTGCTTCTGCTCCTGTGCTGAGGGAGGCATCTCTGGGGGCAAATGGGGGCCTGTTAAGAGCTGCCACATTGCCTGTGACTGGGTGAGGGGCGGGAGCTTAGGCCCAATGCAGATCTATTTACCTTGGTCTGCCCCTCGCTAGGTATTTCTTACCCAACCAAAGAGTCAGGTGCATGCACCTGTATGCATGTTTTCCACTGAGTTCTTTCAAAAGCTAGCTCTTTGAAGATTAAGGACCAAAAAAAAAAGCTGAAATTCCTTTTTTGACAGCTGTGAGTACAGGTTCATAGCACAAAGAAGAGACTGAGTCTAGAACTGGAAAATTTACATAGACCTAATTTCTTATGAAAATGGAGTTAAGATGCTAGACACATGGAATGTTCTTACCAAAAGCAACTTGAAAATGATTATCCATATTTAAGCCACACTGAGGGGAAAAAAAGCAAAAAAGGCTGTTCTGTGACTTTTCCTTAGAGAGATTTGTCAAGGACAGAGGAACACAGCATTCTATTCTCCCCAAAAGGTGGTCTGTTTAGAGAAGCCAAGATAATGGGAATTTTATTTGTATTCAGCTTTTTTAAGGAAAAAAATATTAAGGATTATTTTACTTTTTTGTCTCAAAAAATATTCTGAGCCTTGTGGGTTTTTTTTTTTAAGATTTTTAAAATTTATTTTTAGAGAGAGTGGAAGGGAGAAAGAGAGCAAGGTAGAGAAACACTGATATGTGAGAGAAATGTCGATGGGTTGCCTCTCAGCCCCCAACCTAGGCATGTGCCCTGACTGGGAATAGAACTAGTGACCTTTTGGTTCTCAGGCAGAGCTCAATCCACTGAGCCACACCAGCCAGGTGAGCCTAGTGTTTTAATCTAAAAACTCCTTTATGCGCTTTTATTTCCTTGGCTAAATTCCAGTTTAAGGTATTTGGACATGACAGTGCAGAGTTGATATCACTTGGGAAATATAATAAATTTCTGGAAAAGGGTCGGCAGCTAACGTTTCCTCACAGGTTAACTGCCCTCCACCTGCCCCTACATTTTATATTACATATTCCTAAGGAAGTGTGTGAGAACAACCCCCAAGCTGCTTTGTTTGCAATCCAAAGACTCTTGGATGATTTATATGTCTGATCTTGGGACTTGGATTGCTTTTTGTAACTTCTGACAAAACATCACAGGAAACAAGGAGAGGATAATAAGAAACCATCTAAAGACAATCAAACAGCCATTAATCCCCTCCTCCTCCACACACAATAAACATTAGCTGTAGCTCAATTAAACTCTACAGTTCACAGATGTTCACCATAATGATTGCCCCGCAATAGCATTCTTCTCATTAAGGTGTTTCGGAACTGCACATGCGCCAACTCCTCCCCTCCAGGGAACGGGAATGGAGAAAAGCGCAGGTAACCGGACATGCCTGGCATAACAAACAGAAGACAGCTGCCTGCTCTTGCTAGAAAAGGTGCATCAGCAGGATTTATCATCGTGTTTTTTTGCCAACACATCACCCCTTGGCCCCCTCTGAGCCATTAACAGTGAAAATACAGGAGAACTTGACAGAGGCAGACACCAAAAATGGGTCCCTGGAGCCTGGAGCCATCTGGAAAAAACACCAGTTTTCCGTGTGCCTGGGTGCTGCCTGAACACAAGCACAAGCCAGCTTGGCTTTCACATAGAATGTGCTTTTTTGCCTTGTTTCTTCGGATGCCCCAGACACTTCAAACGATGTTTCCTTTGGGGAAATTAGTTGCGTAACGAAGATATGGAAGGTACTGGAGATGAATTTTAAATAGTTCATTAGATATAAAGTGTCGATAGTAAGTGGTATCCCTTTCCTTAAAAAGCAAAGGAATAATAAACTTAGTGAGTAGAATGCTTAAATCTCAGAGACGGGGTGTTCCGCTTTCCCACCAAAAGCCCTGAGCCTGAGGACGCCCACCGGTGGCATCCTGTCCTCCGCCGCTGGGATGTAGCACTTCCGGGCGCAGCCACAGCACCACTCAGACCCTCTGCTCTCTGGATGTGACTGTAGTTACAACCTCAGAATAGGTTTTTTTCATTTGTCTGACTTTCATGCTAATAAATGTCTCTCTCTGAAGCCTTTGGCAAACATTACACAAGCATCTTCGCTTTTAAAGAAGTAGCAAAGTCATTGCAAATCCTGGAGCCTCAGCTCTAAAAATCCCAGGATTTCCTAGCTGGACCAGATCCTTGTTCAGAAGTATCTGTTTCTTGGAAAATAAATTTGCAGCTGCAAAGGGACATGTTTGGGAAAGGGACTTTGAGCCAGGTGGTCTCAGTCCACCTGAGACCTAGTCTCTGGTGAGGTCAGTCGTGACAGGGTCTCTGAAGGACAAGACTCTTCCTGAAAGGACTGATCTGCCGTGGACGGTTCAAGCTCCCTGACCTTTTATCAGAGACTGTTACTCAGCACAAGGCAATGGAAACCTTCCAGATCCTGCAAGGCCAGATTTGAAACCCCAGGACTGGAGCTACGCCTAGGGAAGAGAAAATACTAGTGCTGAATCAGTTTCTTTAAATTGGGGCTTACCCTTGTCTTCAGTAGAGAAAATCAACCCCATTGTTTATAAAAAGGAAATGTTTTAGAACACAAAAAATTTTAACGGTAGGAAAAAACCTAAAAGCGGCTCTTGGAGCGGTTTTGCTAAATCCTTATCTAGATAGTGTTATTGTTTTAACAATTACCCCCAACTGCCTGGCAAACAGTTGGGACTTGGCAAAGTTATAAGCATTGCTCTAACTCTATGTGTAGAATTTCCCACAAAGATCAGTATTAGAAAAGCTTGGCTTTTAGCACCTCTCTTTCCAACCTCTGTACCCCAGTTATCTGCACCCCATCCCCAGGACACACAAACTGATACACACATTTAGAGTCCTTTCTGGGATGGTTGCTTCTCGGGTCTTCCTTCCTTTGCCTTCTAGCTTTTTCTCCTTTTCTCTTCCTTACGTCAAAACACGTCTTTCCCTTGAGCCTTGCACTGGAATTCCTGTGGATTCCAAGATCTAGAGGACGATCATGTTCTATATACTCTATGCTTTATTTGTTAGCCAACGGTGGTGAAAAGGAAGCATTCACAGCCTCGGGGAGAAGAAAGCCACACAAGGGGGACTTGCAGACCCAGCAGTGTGTGTACAGTGAGGACCAGGATGCTCCAGGACTGTATCTATGTGGCCTTGGGGCTCAGGGACTCTTTCACGGGTCTGGAGAAGTTCAAAATATTCATGAGTAAAAGAAATGTTTTAGCTGCAAGATCAATCACTGGCCTTTAATGTAACAGAGAGGGGAGAAAAAATACATTGTAGTTATTTCGTGTGGCACATCCAATGACAACTTACCTTCTTAAATTTATTTGGGTAACATTTGGGGCAGTAATATTATACAGGAGTTGGCAAAAGTAGGTTTAAATAATAATACAAGAATAAGCTCTGTTTTGTGTGCTCACAATTGTAAACCTACTTTTGCCCTTCCTGTATAAGTTTCAAGGATACAGTTCTAGAAGACATCTGCTGTATATTGCATTTCATGCTCACCATCCAACATTTAGCTTCCCTTCCTTACCGTATCGCTGACCCCTTTTAAATGACCACTTGTCGAGTTTTGGGTGTAGTATGAAAGTATAATCACAATTACTAGAAAATATTACTAATATAATATATAATCCCCCTTTTTAAAACTATATGTATGTCATTGTGAGATTGGTTTTTCTTCACAATCTTCAACCAAAACAACATAACACAACAGATTGAATGCAGAAGCAGATCTGAGCATCCAGCTGTCTTCTATTAACACAGGCTTTAAAGAGATTGGCAAAATAGAAAAAATGTTATTTTTCCACAATTAAAAAAAAACAATATAGTGACTTTTTAAAAAGATGTTATTTATGTTAGCATGTAACAAATTTAATATCGTTACATTAAATAATTTAGTAACATATATTTTTAAAATTTATTTTTATTTCTAATATGATAAATATTGATAGATATAAATCATATTTAAAAAAGAAATTTGGGGCTCTCAATAATTTCAAACAGCCTAAAGGTATCCTAAAACCAAAACATTTAAGGCCTACAGTTCAAGATTGTCTCTAGCCATTTCATTTCAATACCCAAAGCATGAGGCCTCAAAGACAATCAGCCTAATATTATCCCAAGGGCTATCTCCGGGCTTGCTTATTGTTATTTTTGAGCTAAACCTTGAGAAGAACTCATTTCCGTTTGCAGGCTCTACAGCAGTTAATGCGGAATGACATCTTCAATCCGGTCTCTGCAACTTTCTTGAAACTGCATGAAAAAATTATCTGTATGAGTGCATACTTTCTAGGGAGAATTTTTCTAGCTTTCCTAAGCCTCAAAGGGCTTAGCAGCGCACTGAAATCAGCAGCCACAGTTCAAAGGAGGGAGCCAAGCCCCGCCTCCGCCTCCGCCTCCAGCAACGCCCTGAGCGTCCACCCCACGTGCTCCTCAGGGGCTTAGTTTTGAACTGTTGGTCACCCAGCCTCCCTCGAAATTCATCTGACGTGTGGTCACGTGGGTGTTGAGAAGGGGAGAAGAAGGACGTGAAATTTTACAAATATTATGGCTGGAACAATAGAAGGCTATTTTCACAAGGATAAAGATCGAAATGCAATATGCAAAAAAAGAAAACTAGCTTTGAGAAGTCTGGAAAATTACACTTTCCTCATCCTCAAAATTTATATTAAAAAACCTTATATGTTGCTTCTACTATTTAAAAGTGCTGATATGAATACTGGACATGAAGTGATTCTCCTTCTGAGCCTTCTGGAAAGTTAGAATAACATTTAATGTTCAACAGTTAATGCAGTAACTCTATTGTAACTATTTTTCTCCTCATTTATGATTTTCGTTATTTTATAATCATTGCAGTTTCTACACTTTCATTGTAAGTCATGTTGGATTTTTTGTGAAAACAAACGTTTTGGACAAATCTGATGAATTAATCCTTCTCAAACATACTGATTATTATAAAAATGTCAAGAGTGTCATGCCTCTGAGAGTCCATGGCTGCTTGGTGGCGCATCCCAACTGGAAGAGAGAGGCTGGGAGGACAGTGGAGAGGAAGGTCTATGAACCTGTTTACTTTAACTGTCCTCCCATATGAACTGTGTTCCCTTATTAGTACTGAAATGATACTAGTTTTCAAGGTCTTTAAAAATCCTTGGAAATGCCTTGAAAAAATGCACTTGTTCCTGTCATCTGGCATGAGGACCACTTATCCAGGCCTGAGCCACGTCTGGACCGAGTCCATCCAATTAAGTTAGGTTTGGCAATCCTTGAACTCAATTTGGCCCTCCAGCTTTTGACCTGGCCCATGCCCACTGGTGAGAACCATGTAGCTTCAAGCAAGAACTTGGAAAACGGCCTCAGAATGGACCCCAGTCCCATGCAACGGCTCATCTCAGACTAAGTTAAAAGCATTGGCAGTGCTAGTTGCTGTTTTCAACAGTTCTTCCTCTTTGTTTTGGAAAGTAAAACAATAGTTATAAATATTTGCATCTGAAACCAAAACATTTTGACAACAATTGCAGCTGCTAAATGATTTATGAAACTTGTGAAATCAAATAGAGAAAGATAGAAGGCAAGCACGTCGCCGCTAAGACGGAAGGACTGTCTGACTTGCGTTTAAATGATGCAGGTTTCTGAGACTGTAATTATACAGTAATACTTCTTCAGAGAGTTTGGTTTAAAAACATGAAACGCTTAATTGCCATTTGATCATTAGCATTTTGCTGTCATTAACCTTCAGCTGACAAATTACCTACTTAGGAGAGATATATGTCATTTTAAGCTGTTAGGGGGATCAGGTACTCTATGTATCTGGGTCAAAAGCCAGACCCATGGATAAAAACACAACTCTGGGACTCAGGAGGAAATATCTCAGTATGGCTTAAGTTTTCCAAAATACATAGGTAATTCTCACATAATTAAATATACTAATCAACAATAAAACACCTCTTTTTTGTACAGTTTAACCTTATAACCAAAGTATACAATAACTGGGTAACCCCCGTTCAATGTTGAATCTCCAGCCAGTGGAGTTAAACTACAGACCTTGTCCACTTGGAATTATTAACTTATATTATCCTGAGGATTTTGCTCCCCACTGGGGAACAAGCCTTTCAGACAGAAATGCAAGCACACTGCAGGGTCAGAAGACCCGAGTTTGAATATCTTCCCTGGTTCTTATTAAATGAGTGGCCTTGGGTAAGTGAATTCATTTCTCTGGGTCTGTTTTCTTATATGTAGAATAGAAAAAAACACTATCTGCCCCTGGTAATGCTACATACATTTAAAAAGATAATTTAAGTAAAGAAACTGGGAGCCTAACAGAAGTTGGGTAAATAGTAACTAACTGATGTAAGGATTTTGAAATGATTGACCTCAACTTATATTAATTGAGTCAGCCACACACAGGGACTTACCCGGAGCCCAGTGAGGACTCTGATTAGTGAAATAAATGTTTGTCCACACATCTCTTCCTGCTAAAGGGTGAGTGTCCATCTCTGAAGCCTCAGAAAGAAACATGCATGGGTTACAAACCCAGGAGGTAAGAAATCTAGCAGTGGGGTAGGGATAGGTTAGAAAATAAGCTGCCCTGAAGAGAAGGAAAGATGGCAGTGAGAGAAACGGACAGCGCTCAGTCTAGCGCAGCAGGCGCCAGGGCATTCGAGGAGAGGAGTGGGACTGGCCCCCAGCCACACCTCAAAATCTCAGGCAAGAAGGAGCAGCGATGCTCAGAGGAGAAATGGAGCTGCAAACAAACCTCGCGGAGGATCCCAGTGAGACATGGACCTGGTGCACCCTGCCAGAGGAATGGAACTACCGGCGTGGCCAGGGGCTGTGACAGCAGGGGCTGTAAGGAGGGCCCGCTGTTGTGTGTGTGTGTGTGTGTGTGTGTTTGGGGTGGAGTAAGAAGACGGAAGAAAAGAGAGCTTACCCAGAGCAACAAGTGTAGACTGGGCTTCAATATGACAGTAATAGAGAGGCAACAATGAAGGGTAAACAATAACAATGATATAGACCAGATAATGGGGTCCTTCTGATGAAATCCCCAGCCCAGCCTATCTGGCTCTTACGAGAATTAAAAGCGTCCTGCCCCTACGCTGATAATAGGCTGGGAGCTGAGAAGCGGAAAACAAGTCCGGGCCATGGAGAAAGTATCTGCCCAGAGTTCCTGAATTCCCTCCTTCTTCCTCAGGTTGGTGGCCCAGAAAATGCTACTGATAAACAGGTGATGAATAAAAATGCAAGGCGATCTGTGATAAGGGTCACTGGGACTGTCAATTGAATCAAGGTGAAGGAAAAATCATTTGGGGTTGCTGAAGTCTGAGATAAGCTTCATTTCAAACACCGTCCTGAAGATGCGTAGAATTAACATTTTTTTAAGTTAAAAATGAAAAGTAGCCTGAACAAAAAGGCAAGGGCTAATACATACTTGCTGTATTGGGGAGTTAGCGGTAGAGCTTGCCATTAGACCGTTGGATTCAGACATATCTACTGGAAAGGTAGGGGTCCAGTCTGGGGGCAACTGATCCAATGCCAGAGAAGTACGCAAATGTTGATTTTAACCATCCGAGAAACTATCACAACCAAGAAAATTTTCTAAATGTATTATTTTTTCCAAGTGGTCTTTGCTGACAGTGGTATTTTCAAAATCGGTAAATATTGATTTTTAAAAAATAGCTGTTAAAATCTGTTTGTATAAAGATTACTTTTTCAGGTCCCTCCCCAAATGCCTGCCAGTGCACAAAGAAAGATGCTGTTAACATTGCGTATCTGCTGCAGTCACCTTGGCGGCACAAAGTGAGCACAAGCTTTAATGCCGGTTTAATTAGATTTACCATGGAGAAGATCCCACATAGGAGACTCGATGCTTCTATGTTTAGAAATCTGCATGATGACGTGAATAAATAAAAAACACACAAAAAATGAGACAACAAAGGTCACAGCAGTTATTTCTCTTCCTTGTCTCCCTGCAGTTTAAATACATGTGGTGATGTTCTCCTGTTGTGCCACTGTGCAAGTGTCTAAGTGTCATTAATGGTTATGGAAGTTGACTGCACATGAAGAGGAGGTTGATACATCATGTTTTATATTTTATGAGCAGGCAACATATTTCCAAGCAATATTTTTAATTGATTTGACTTTTTGTTGAATGACAAGAGAAGGCAGTTTTACCTTTGCTATGAAAAACATCTAGAGGTTCCACCAGAAACTCAAGATATAGCAGATGGCGTCAGTGATGAAGAGAACCAATACTTTATAATAGATACTTTTTTTCCCCAGCTGTACGGAGACTGAAAACTCAAGAGACCTAAGTATGTTTTTCTTTTTCTTTATGTGTTGCCATAGAAAGAGGCTGAAACCTTTCTTAAGAGATGTAGGGCTAAAGAAGAGCATGTGGAGGGAATATTTTCTGAGCCATTTCTACAGTTCTCACATAAAAATATGGCTACACACTTGGCAAGCATGTCTACACCTGCAGTGGGAGCAAAGCGCCAACTTAGAGCATCTAAGTGGTTTCTAAGGGACTGAGTCACGTCCGTGCCCAAACCTAGCAGGTGGCAAAGGTCTGACTGGAAGATCCTGCAAAGTTGTTGCATCCTCCTGAGCACTTTGGAAGAAGGTGCACGATTCTGGAGTGATGCCTTAAACATTCCATGAGGAACCTCCTAGAAAACTTAGGTGGAACGGAGAACTGCCCACACAAAAGGTAGAGATTTTCTTAAATCTCTTTTAAAAGCTTTAAAAATACAGAGACTTCTCAATACACCCATGTATTGAGAAAATCCAATTTGGTAGCAGTTCAATAAGCTCTGTTAAAGCCGTGCAGCTCTTAGGGTGCCTGTGACCACCTTTATGAGAAGGTGGGGTGCAGGAGGCTATTAAAAATACAATTTCCTGGTTCCGTCCAAGTCTACAAATAAGAATCTCTTGGGTTCTGCATTTAACAACCCAATCTGGTGATTCTCACATATACAAAGCTAGAGAAACACTCCAGGAGAAATCTGGAACTTTAATCTAAAAAAATAAAATAAAATAAATGAATAACAAGCCCTCCTGTTCTCAGAATTTCACAATGACCTTTTCTTGGAAGAACAAAAAAATGTCGACTTTGATTATTATTGTTTTCACTGAGATGACTCTCTAAATTGATCAGAAATGGTGTGACAGACGAAGCAGTCATGGATCGATGACTCATCGCCAACACTTTTAAGAACTTGCTACGAGCTGGGCATGGCTCTAAACCCTTTCCATATATTATCTAATTTTTAATCCTTATGGCAACCTTATCTGTTAAGCACAGAAGATGCCCCTCGTACCTGCAGTTTTATTTTCCACCCTGGTTTCAGTTACCCATGGTCAACAGCAGTCCAAAAATATTTAATGAAAAGCCTCAGAAATGAACAATTCATACATTTTTAAATCTCATGTTGTTCTGAGTGATAAAAATCTCTCTTTGTGCTTCCTCATTCTACAGGATGTATGAGCATCATCCACACTGTACAAGCTACCAGCACTTCAGCCACCTAGCCCTCTTGGTTATCTGATCGACTCTGTCTGTGTAGCAAGGCTTGTGTTCAAGTAACCCTTATTTTACTTAATAATTTCTCATTCCCCTCACTTTATCTTGTCACATAGGCATTTTATCATCTTGCATCATCACAAGAAGACAGGTGAGTACAGTACAATAAGATATATCAAGGAGACTGTATTCACATAACTTTAATACGGTGTATTGTTTTAATTGTTCTATTTTATTTTTAGTTGTTGCTAACCTCTTACTGTGCCTACTTCACATATCATAGGTACATGCATATAGGAAAATGATAGTATATATAAGGTTCAGTCCTATCCTCAGTTTCATACCCACTGGGGGTCTTGAAACATAACCCCCCATAGATAAGGGGGGACTATTGTAGGTTCTTTTATTATATCCAATTTACAGATAGAAAATTAGATGAGATTCATAGATGAAATTAAATGAGTAGTCAGTTCTTATCCAATGTAAGTGGTGGTCAGGAAGAAGATAAATCAGAGAGGAAGCAAAAGACCATTGGGCCTTGTCTAAACCAACATGTCTAGCTAATTTCACTCTGAGGAGAGAAATTAACAGTACAAACTTGAAAAAAAGGTTTAAAAAGAAATCAGGCTGCCCTTTAAGTCCTAGAAACAAAGGTAATTTCTTCCAAATCTAATAAAGAGCTAATATTCTGTAATTGTTTTTCATTAATTTTTATGCGTTTAGGACTGTGAGTTACTGTGAGGTGGTCAAGCTGCCTTTGGTTACTGGTTTCTGTGTATAGAAAAAGAAGGCTCCAACAGTCCCATAAAATCCGTGACACTACTCCATGGATTTATTAAAAAGACCCCCGGAGAAGAGAATTATAAAATTTGATCGAGTCAGCAGTTCCAGCTGTGTAATTGATATCCGTTACTTTCTATTGACTGCTGTGCAGTTTCGGTAACACAAACAGAATTCCCATTTCTTTTGCAAGGAGACTGCCATGGGGTAGAGCTGAAAATAGGGCTCATCAGTAAAATGATTTCATAAATTCCCAGAGACTTTCAGGAAAGCTCCTCAGAGAATGGTTGCCTTTAAAACTACTTCTTCTCTGTAAATCATTTTTGTATTTTAAAAGTCATCGCATTTGTTCTTTTTTATATATAACATATAACATAGACAGAGTACAAACCTCTTGAAAGATCAGGGAACAGCTAAGAAAAAACAGGCATGTTGGAAAATATCCAAGGGTCTGTTTTTACCTTCTTCTGCCCTTTAGATTCATGGAAGGAAGAAGATACTGTAATCTGCCAAAAGATAATAATATAAATATCCCATGCTTTATAATTATTATTGCTTCTATGACCCCAAAGCATGGTTTCATGTCTTGTCTTGGAGGTGAAGTGGAGCAGAATACGTCACTCCAAAATATACCTCTTTGGCATAAGGACTGTTTTGAGCTGATTAATTTGAGAATCAGCAGATGCAAGAGAAGCTCTGAAAACAGTAGTAGAAGTTACTCTTTTGTAAAGGAAATTTACATTTATAAAAGAGGTCTCATTTGTAAGGAAGGAAAGGATGACTGAATCATAAGAGAATCTTATCAATGAAAAAGATACTGCCTTAGATCTAGGTAACTAAGCTTACCATTGTTTCCAATACTTTTCCTGGTGACCTCCCATAACTCTCCCTGCCCCCACCCCACTCCTGACCCCTCACCCCTACCATACCTTTGCTTCTCCTGCCTTTAGCTGAAGATAGTATTTCAGGTGGTGGCTTAGGTCATCTAAGAGAGTAACTAATTTTCCCTGGTTAACTTTCACATATACAGGGGCACACATGCTGTTTTTTTCAGGCAGACAAATTATGCTCAAAGACTGAGATTGTCTTTGCCAATAATTTATTTAACACAGGTCCACTGTGGGAATGATGACAATTTCACAATCAACAGTATACAAGATACTGTCTCTAAATAAGCCAATACGGAAATAACACACTCCAAACCAATGATAAATTAATTATACCAATGTTCCAGAGAAGGGAGAGAACTAATGTCTAAATTTAGTTTGAGGTGTACCTTTCTGTGAGTTGATTCTTGAGAGAGTCTGCTGAGTTAACCAAGAGCTAAGGTCTAGCTGCCAGCACAAAATTCCGGTTTCTTGTTGCTAGAGCACGTTGCTAGGGAACAAAGGCCCTGGTGTCTGTGGGCAAGATGCTCCTCTTCCTAGACAGATGCATGGTTTTCACCACTGATTGTAGGAAACTCCCAGGCAAGAGTTAATGCCCCAAGATCTTTGGAGAACTATTTACACCAGCAAAGAGTTGCCTTGCCCAGGTCCAGCCCTCTTGGATAGTCCTCACAAACTCTCAGTACTTATAGTCTAAATGTCCCCTAACCATAATTGCTTCTGCACATGTTTTTATCAGTAACTCCCCACATGTACCCCTCACAGTTGAGCTACTTAGTGCTGATCACAACCACAGATGTTAGTGACAACATCATGGCACAATGACTTCGCTTTTATTTCAAAACAACTTATTTATAAAATCATCTTTTTGTCATAAACAAGTGGATTTGAAATCATAGCAAACCAATATACAACCCATGAGTATAAACTTCTATTTGTTTTTCTCTTATCAATTTATTATAGGGGGTCTCCAGCCAAGAAGTCAGAAAGGTAGAGGGAAAATATTTTTACTCTCCTACAGGGGAAAAATGATTAAATGCCTCCCCGATAAGATTTGTAGTAGTCATGAAACATATTCTAGTCAGACCTGTCCTTTCCCATGTTAATCCATTTCAAAGGACAGTCGGTGTGTACAAACAAAAGGCTTCAAGCTCTACAGAGGTAATAATAGCTTTTATGAGTTCCTCTGAATCACCAAGATTGGTTAACCCCAGCTGTGACCTACAACCTTTCAAGTCTTTATATCTGCATTTCTTCTGGCTTTACACTGAAAGTTGTATTCAGCAGAATGGAGGAGGTTTGAGCCCACCACGCAGGTCCTTCGAGCTCTTATTTTTCTTCTGAAGATATCTGCCTATTGTAATTTTAATTCCCTTGGAGTGTTAGTGAAACTACTTCTGTAAACATTTTAGGGGAAAAATGTGTGAAGTCAGCACACAGTAAAATTCAAGTAAAAATGTTTTCCAAGCCTTTTGACCGATCCCACTCATGTGATCACTTTCTCCTTGAGCAGAAACTATTACACAGTGATTAGTTTCCCTAGCTAACTATCTTCAACAGCATCGCCCTTTGGGACTGTAGATGGGTTAGTTGCTGCCAAGTAGATGCGCTGAGCTCCCAGGCATGCTAATGTTTCGTTTGTTTCTCTGAAATACATTGGAGGTGTGTGGAGAGAGCATTTTGGATTCTGGTCAGAGAATCCATAAAGCCTTGCCCCTAGGTAAACTATAAAAATAGGAAGTGGCAACGTTTGTCTATGTTTCTGACACTTTCTCACCTTTTACACTTTCTGTTTCTTAAGCTCCTTGATATTCAATCGATGTCTCCTTTCCCAGAGAACTGGGAGCTTGCCTACTCATCCCAGCGGCACTAGAAAATTGTGTCCTCTGCCGCCCTACCTGTCCTTACATGCTCTACCCCATAGGCTCCACCCCATTCCTCCACCCTATTTCCTTCCAAGATAAGTACCCGCACCCAGATCCCCTGCCACACATGCTGCCCATCCCACGTTACCCACTCAGTGTACTGCCCAACACTCACATATCTTTCCCACTGCATCACACCCAGTATATAGGGTTAAACAAAAAACTGGGGCATATTAAAATTTTTAAAAATTTTATCTGAGCAAAAATTGATTTGAATAGGGCAGCGCCTCATCTAGCAGATAGAAAGAAACTCTAAGGTGTTGTACAGAATGAAAAACTTTTAGCCCTGGCCGGGTAGCTCACATGGTTAGACATCATCCTAATACACCAAGGTTGTAGGTTTGATCCCCAGTCAGGGCACATGCAAGAATCAACCAATGAATGCATACATGAGTGGAACAACAAATCTCTCTCTCTCTCTCTCTCTCTCTCTCTCCCCCTTCCTTTCTACTCTCTAAAAATCAATAAATAAAAATGTATAAAAGAACGGAATGAAAAATTTGTATAGACCTAAGAGGGCTGGAAGAGGAGAGTTACACTAGGAAGAAAAGAGGGTTGGTTATTGCAAAGGCACTTTCCTTTAGAGGGTGTCAGGGGTCTTGCAGGCAGATTACGTAACTAGTGCTGATCAGGCGATTCCTGGTTCACTGGTTTAAAGTTCCTTTTTTTGGAGAACAAAAACTGAAGGTTAAGTCTCAGCTTGGTGACATGGAGCTTCGCCTAAGCAACTTGATTTTGTCCTGTTGTGCTGTTTTTTAACAACAGTTTAATGAAGCTCTTAATACAGCACCTGGGTCACTGTAGGCACTACATAAATGTCACCAAGGTCTTTCCTCCCTCCTTTCCTGTTTCCATTTCTGCAGGGCTCTTGGAAGCCTAAGAATATTCCCTGAGAGGGCAGCCACCAGTACATCCACAAGTCACCCAAGATGGCATCTCAGCCACACAGGAACCGGGATTTTGATGGTGGAGGGAAGAAGGGTCAATTAAAATCTCAGACTCGTGACTTGAAACATAAGGCTTTTAAAGTTCTTATTTGAGGAAAAAATTACATGTACTTTTAAGTTCTTATTTTGCTTTATTATACTTTATTATACAAGTCAGGAATCCTCAGGGTCTGACACAGTGTCGTCAAGATCACATATTTGTGTACCTCATGGAAAGCCAGTCTCTCCCCTGAGCTGCTTCTCACATGACAGGAACACTAGCAAAAAGGTATTTTTACATAGGTAGTGTATTTTCCATTTACCCCACACTTTGCATAGTCTTCCCCAGGAAATGTTTTATAAGTATTTCCATATAATTTCCCTCCTTTCTAGGTCTCCAGCTTTTAGTGAAAGAGCCACTCTTGCTTAAGGTCTGGTAAGAGGTATAAACGGTCCTTGTTGCTCTCAAAAAAAGGAAAGTGTAATTACCCACTTCGCTCACTCAACGGCTGTTATAGGATTTCAAGGGCTTTTCTGAAGGGAGCAAAGAGGACAGTTGAGGTGGATCAATGTGTTTCTTTGACCAGATAGTAGCTACAGTCAAAGGGGACGTGCAGGACTCGGCCACTGCAATTTACTTACATAATTCCCTTCTGTGAGGCTCCTGAAAGGGAACAAAGATACTGAGTTGGTTAAAATTGAAGTAAAATTCTGGAACAGCAGAAGCAAGCAGCAAGAGCAATGAGCTTTCCAAGTTCTGCAGACTTTTCCTACACCCTCCTGATGCTAGTCTCTGGGTTCCTGTTTTTGTCTTAACTATTTTCATTGATTACAATTTCAGTTGCCTGAGCTTAACAGTATATGCTGCTGTAGTGGCTTAAACAAATCAGGGTGAAAAAAAAGTCCTGAAGAAGACAGTTGATGGTTTTGGGTTACCTGTAGAGTGATACTATCAGGGATCCCAACTCGAACTCTGGTTTGAATTTTGTGTTTCATCTTTGGAATGTTTCCTTTTGTCATCATGTTCTTTCCTTCATAGATAAGAGAGGGCTGTTTGCTGCTTCAAATATTGTATCCACGTTCAAGAGCGGAAGAAGAGGCAGGCGGGGGATGCCTAGGCATTGTTGCCACTTAGATTAAAAAAAGGAAAAGCAAATTCCAGAAAGTTTATTCATTTTCTTAATTGATCAGGACAATGTTACATGATCACTCCTAGCTGTGAGGTGAACTGAGAAGGGGACCCCATGTTGGTTTTCCTCAGCTTTGTTGTATCAGTAGAAGCAGGCAAGGGAGAGACCACCACCTCACTACACAAAATTATGATCTGATTTTGTAACCTGATCCTTGTTAGAGGGAAAAGCGATCTTTTTCCCTACTCCCGTAAGTTCTGTGATAGGGAACTGTAAATTAACCGACAAAAGACATAACAGCAAGAGAAAAGACAGGGTTTTATTCACAGATGTGTGCAAGGTAGTTCACAGAAAATGTGATTGAAGGAGGTAGTCAGAAAGTGGGGCTTTTATACCACCTTAATAGAGGATGAGGAGAAGCGGTGGATCACTGCTGGGAGATAAAGTCACTTTTTAGAAGAAGAGGAGAGGGGGCATTTATAGAAAAACAAATGACTTTTTTGATAGAAAGAAAGAATGAGAGAGGGAAAGAAAGAAAAAGAGAAGACAAAAGAAAAGAAAAGAGGAGAGGAGAGGAGAGGAGAGGAGAGGAGAGGAGAGGAGAGACCTTAGGAGAATAGATGGAAATGTGACAGTTTTGTGACGATGTTTGATTGCAGTCCCCACTGCTCGTCTCTCAGAGACAAGATTAGAGTTGCTCCCAGGCTGGAGATTTATGACAGCTGTTTTTGTGGGAGACTTTGTTTTTTAGGCAGATAAGAAATTTTAGGAACTGAAACAGTTTCAGCTCAAAATAATTTTTTTATGCCACAGTGGTTTATTCTGGACTACTTTGTCCTCAATCCTGATTTTAGTTTCTTATTTCACAAAACCCACAGCAACTCTGCCTAGTGACTCAACATTCTTAATTCTGAATTGCTGCTCTAAGACTCCATCCAGTCCTGCAATAGCATATCTTCAAGAAGGATCTGAACTCCTCTTACATACCAGGCCATTTGGATTAAAATAAGTGATTATATAGTTATTAAATTAAACACTTGTTTGGTGAGTACATTAAAAAACAAACAAACAACAGAAGAAAAAAACAAGGTTACTCCTACACTGAAGGGCAATCACACATAAAAGATGGATTCATTTTAGTGAGTGTTACTATTTCTTCCCCCCTTTACAAATATTTAATTATCCACGGACAAACTCTTAAGAAAAGCGAGTGATCATTCGTCACTAAACAAACAAACCTAAATTACTGCTTGACCCTGTCCACTGTTGATTTCTGCCTCCTGTTTCTGATTGTGTTTACCTTTGATTGTTCCTTAAGTATTATCATGACTTGAGAGGGAGGAATGCTTCCCTGCGCTTTTGAGTAAGGATGCCTATCTAGACAAAGAGTCAATTCCTTCAGGGAAAAAGATTCCTGACAGTTATTAGCAGGTAATTGTTCAAGTCTGTGCCATTTTCCTCTTCTCTCCTTATCACACAGAGTGCTTTATTAGCCAGTCTTTCCAGTTTCGAGCTATTTGGAAAACATTTTATAGCAAAGTCATTATTACAACAACTAGAACACAAGTAAAATTTATGCTTCTGTTTCAAGGTGGAGCAAAGTTGATTTCCCTTAAATGTATTATCCACCGCTTATCTAAAGTTAATCATAACTCAAGGTCACAGATGAAACAGCCTGTGTTTATAGTCTGGAATCTTCTAGCAGCCAAAACAGTAAGGTTTATACTTTAATTTTATATATCTTATAAACTCACTATGCCTGGCTGGTATAGCTCAGTGGATTGAGCGTCGGCCTGCAAACCAAAGGGTCACACAGTTCAATTCCCCAGTCAGGACACATACCTGGCTTGCAGGCCAGGTCTCCCGTAGGGGGTGTGTGAGAGGCAACCACACATTGATGTTTCTCTCCGTCTCATTCTTCCTCCCTTCTCTTCCCTCTAAAAATAAAAAGTAAATTTAAAAATATTTTAAAATAAAAAAAATAAACTCACTACGTCTTCCGTTCTATGGATCAGCACCCATACAATGTGTAAATCAGCTCCCAAGTTGCTTGGGGTTGGGGGGAAGCCAGGTGGTGATAGTGCGCTATTTCAGCCTTTTTCAACCTGGGTTCCTCAATAGAATTAAGCCCTAATGTCCAAGGCATCCACTGAATGTTATGAATTAACTTCTCCATTATTACTTTAGAACGGTATTAGCTATGTACCAGCCCTGGGAGAATTGAGTAAATAGTCACGTACATTTTATGCCCTCAGTGGCTCAGATGAGTCTCAGTTAAGAAAGGTTATCTGAGAGTTACTTGCAAATGAAGCTGTGAGTAGTTTTGTGTGTGACTTGAGGCAAGTCTTTTAATTTTGTTACCTTTGTGTCCTTATCTTTGAAAAATGAATTTATTGCTTCAGATTGAGTGAGATGCCTTCAAGCTGTGATAGAAAATCTGCTCTCTAGAAGGTAGTTCTAGGAAAGTTTGGGATCTTAGGGAACCAAAGTGAATACTATGTTTAGTCACATGGCCTTCTTTTAGCATCCCACGAAAAAAAGAAAAAAAGAGAGTGGGATAGAAATTAAAGAAAAATACTTTCTGTTTAATTTCTCTCCTTCCACCCTGTTCTCAGCATACCCTCCGCCTCCCTTATTTCTGCTTTGGAATCACAGACGCTGAGGGAACAAAACCTTCATACAGTTAACTAATCTTAGTTCTTCACAGCTTGCCAAGGGTTAAGCTCCTTAATGCTGACCAGGCTGGGAACAAATTCAGCACCTGCTCCTCCAGATCCCTGGCTCACCTGTCTTTCTCCCGTGTTTTGTCTGCCTCTCTCTACACTTGCCTAAATTTGAAAATATGGGACTGTTAGTTCCCCATGGTACCTCCTAATGGGCAAATGGATGCCTGGAGACATGAGCAGCATCAGAAGTTATAGCAACTGCCATATATATACATATATTTTTAAATATTTGTATTTATATATAAATATAAAAATATTTTATATCATATTGTATATTTATATATAATACAAAATATATATTTTATATTTATATTTTGCATATATATATTTTACATATTTTTACATATATATATTTACATTAAACCCCACACCTAAAATGAAAATGGAAGAAACAAGTAAGAAAGAAAAGAATATCTGATATAAAAATCATCTCTTTTGCCCAGTTATCTCTACATATTGCTTCTCTTGTTTTTTCCCCCTTATATTTTCATGCTAAGCAGAGACTGGTTAATAAAAAGAGTAAATAGTGAGAAATTTGGTTATAAGCACCTTTTTCATTGATTTCTGTGCTGCTCTGAATTAGTACCTCTCCTTGGTAAGTGAGGAGGGAAGCGGGTTTCAGACGAATCAGGAAGATATGGAAGTCGACATCACAACCTGCTTGCAGAGCCAGTGGAGATAAATGCATATGAGGATGATAGTGGTAGGGAGTTCTAAGATGTTCACAAAATCTTTCATTCTCCATTCGAGAGATGAATTGTTAGGAATAATACAGGAGAGTGGGAAATGTGTTTTGAGGAGCACACTAACGCTGAATGTGAGCTCTGTGGGGAAAATGCTACATTGCTTATGGATACCCGCTATGGCCCAGGTTAGCAGAGGAACAGCAGGAGCCTCTTCCGGCCTTGTAGATTTCCTGACGGACTGCCCTCAGCTAAATTAGCCTCAGCCTACAAAGCAGAATTAACATGACTCTGATAATGCACAATTTTTCTTGTATGCAACTGATTTAGATTTTGCATTCTGAATCATAAAATTTCCTATTATGTAACTAGAAATCTTGAATAAAATATTTACATACTATTAGCAAAAAGGGTTGAACAAATGACTGTTAGTGTTGCTTTTAGCTTAGAAATTTTATGATCCAGTCAAACATTGATTTTCTATCAGTAATTTCTTTTTGTCTCCTTATTTTTATCTTAACACGTTTTTAACAGAAAGTCTGTCTGAAGTATATCAGTAAAAATATTACTTAATAACATTATTAGCTGATTTCTCATAATAAAGGCCAGACATCATATATTTAAATCTCTAAAAGAAAAAAGAAAAGCCTCTTAAATAAGAATTCTATACCCAGGAAAACTAGCTTTCAAAACTTAAGGCAGGATTAAGACATTTCCAGATAAACAAAGCTAAAGGACTTTATAGCTAGAAGACTTGTCCTAGAAGAAAAGCTAAAGGAGTTCTTCAGGCTGAAATGATAGGGCACTAGGCCGAAGGTAACAACAGAGTTTACCACAACTTACCATATTTTGCCATAGATCACGCATACTTTTTTTGCCCATAATTTTGAGGGAAAAAGAAGGATGTGCATTATACGTGAGTAGTGTCTAAAATACCTTGTATCTGTTCTTGTGTTTTGTAATTATTTGTTACATAAAATTTCTTGTACCATAATATGTACAAAAATGAATGCTAAAATTCCTTTATAATATAAAAACAAATATCTAAATATAAATAAATAGCTAATTGAATTAAAAAATTAAAACAAAAGATTTTTTCCTGAGAGTTTGGGCCAAAAACATGGCTGCACATTATACACAGCAAAATATGGATAAACATTTACTGGGAAAATTATCTGAAAGTAGTTTTTTTGAAATGTATATGTAAATATAAAAATATTTATATTTTTATAAATATAAATTTATATTACCAAGATGGCAAAAATTTTCAATTATGGCAAAAATTTTAATGAGGAATTTTATAATTTTAAGAGGAAAAAACAAATGTGCTAACATTTAAAATAATTACATCAAAAATTTCAAATTTAAAATATATTATAGGAAAGTACTGTATCAAATATAGGGGGTTTATATTTTTATCACATCACTTACTGCTATATTTGTTTAAATGTATAAATAAGTGGATTCTGAATCTGTGTTTCTTTGAAAGTACAGCCTGTTGTGCTCCGTCCTTGTGTTGCCCTCCTTTACCTAAAAGCACAAAGTTCAGTGACTCCCGGAGGGCAGCAGAGTACACGCCATCGACAAGGACCCTGGACCTAGCAATGAGACCAACAAGGGGCAAGGACTAAGAGAGTTAGTCTTACTTTCACTGAGCCTTGGGAATGAACAAAAGGACAAATTTGGTTGATAATAATAACCTTTCTCATGTTATAGAAACAGCAAATATATGATAAAATGTAATTATGTCAATCTGTCAATCTGCAAATATTTCTATGAGCCAGCAATATGCAAAGTGTGAGGTTTGATATTGTGGTGAATATAAGAGGCATCAGGCAAAAAGCCGACTTCGAAAAACATATACTTTGTGAAGAATCTATAACTAGATATACAAAACATATATTAAAATTCTAAGTAAATAAACCATCATACAATACTAAAATTCTCATATGATTTTACATAAATTAAGAGTAATTTTCCTTAAGAATCAGTCTAGTCTGGCTTTAGAGTCAGAATCTCTTGGGTTCCACGCCTGTTCCTACCATTTATTATTTATGTGGTATTAATATTTAACCCCTGCGAGTTATATTTTCCTTGTTTGAAATGGGACTAGCAGTATCTCCCTCATAGAATTAGTGTGAAGATAAACCATATTGTGTGTGTGTATTAGTCAGGTTCTGCTGAAATAATGCTTCATAACAAACAGCTCTCAAATCCCCACCATTTCTTTCCTGCCCGTGTTGTACATGTGGGCTCTGGCTCGGCCACGCTGGGCTGGGCCGGGCTGGGTTCAGATCTCCTTGACATGTTTCTCATTGTGGATCCAGGCTAAAGGAATAGGAATTACCTGGAATCTGTTTATCTCGTGAATGAAGACATACAAAAAGGCAAACAGAAATAGGTAATGTATTTTGACACCTCCACTCGGAACTGGAAAATATTACACACGTTAAAGCAAGTCACATACATGGCCAAGCCCAAAGTCAGTGGGCTAAGGAAACGTACACTGACCTCTGAGAAACTATGGCAAGGCTGGAGAGAGGAATGCAGTTTGATGAATAAATAAGAGAATATGTAAAGTATGTTACACACAGTTGATCATATTCCCCTTTCAAATATTTCCTACTATTGATGTTGTCAGTACTGTCTGTTTACTATCATTTAGTTTTTCACCAATCTGTTTGCACAGGTCCAAATACCAATTACAAAACTAACAACAGGCATATTTTGGATTATGGGTTCAGTCCCAGACCACCGCAATAAAGGGAATATTGCAATAAAGCTAGTCATACAAATTTTTCGGTTTCCCAGTGCATATAAAAGTTACGTATACACTACACTGTAGTTTATTAAGTGTGTGATACTATTATGTCTTAAAAATGTACATATCTTGCCCTGACCGTGTGGCTCTGTTGGTTGGGTGTCATCCCACAGAGCAAGAGAGGTCACTGGTTTTGTTCCCAATCAGGGCACATGCCTGGATTGTGGGTTTGGTCCCTGTTCAGGGTGCACCCTAGATGTTTCTCTCTCACATTGGTTTCCCTCCCTCTCTTTCTCCCTCTCTTCCCCTCTCTCTAAAAATAAATAAATAAAATCTTAAAAAATAAAAAAAAATGTACATATCTTAATTTAAAAATACTTTATTTTTAAAAAGTGCTAACCATCATCTGAGCCCTCAACAAGTCATAGTCTTTTTCCTGGTGGAGAGTCTTACCTTAGTAGCAGCAATGATCACTGATCACAGGTCCCCATAACAAATATGAAAATAATGAATGTATTTGAAATATTCTGAGAATTACCAAAATGTGACACAGAGACACTAAGTGAGCAAACACTGTTGGAAAAATGGCACCGATTACCTTGCTTGATGCAGGCTTGCACTTTCAATTTGTAAAAAATGCTGTATCTGTGAAACTCAGCAAAGGAAAGCACATAAGACAAGGTATACCTGTATTATGAAATGAGGGTGGACCACCACAAGGACCACTTGCTTGGGCGTGCTTCTCCAAGGCATACAGGGTTCTCAGGCGTGGAGTTTTCTTCTCACACTACTGGCATTTTATGCAGTATCCTTCTCCAGCTCTCCTCTGCTCTCTTTGATCACAGAGGTTCAAAAATATATCTCTTTTTTCTCTACATCAGCATTGTCCAATAGAAATATAATGCCCAGCACATATAATGGAATATATCCTAGTAGTCACATTAAAAAAAAGTTTAAAAATGTTCAAGAAAATTGTCCAAAATATCATCATTTCAACATATAATCAATATAAAAATTGAGAAATTTATTGTGTGGCTTTATACCTTTCCTTCATACTAAGTCTTCGAAATCCGTTGTGTATTTTATATTATAGCACATCTTAACATAAATTCCCCATACTTTGAGTGCTCAGTAGCCACATATAACTTTCGGAAACCATACTGAAGAGCACTGTACCTTTACTTTGTCATTTATTTTTGTGTGTCTGACTTTCTTGATTCTATCAGAATGAATGCTTTTACTTTTGTTTCTCCTGTGGTATTTCTGATGTTTGTTTGGATGTTAATCTCAATCCAGGTGTGACCAGGCATTAAATAAATAAACACATAAATACATCATTTAGAGTAAGAGTTATGGAAATAAACACGCTGAGGTACAGATTAAATAGTTTACAGACTAAACCTCAAGTTTTGTCTGCAGATCTGTAATTGTAGCTTGGGCTTCCTCAAACCCTCCTCGATAAAATGTAGAGGATAGGGTTTCTTAGAATGTAATACATATTCAAATGGTTTTCTTAAGTCATTAATTTGACCAACCTATGAAGCCGGAATTTCTCTCTGTCACCAGGTAGGTGAGGTATACTGAAGCAACTAAGCACAACATATTTTTTATAAATACAGCTTAACTGAAATGTCTGCAAGGATGTTATGTGCCTATAAATAAACCCATAAGAAGCAACAGTGCATGTAAGGCAGTAAACTGTGGGAAGAATGAGCGCAGCATCAAGTGAGACTGGATATGAAATAGGGGGAGCAGTTCATGATCTATAGGTTAAAACATATTACAGATCAATAACAAATGGCTGTCTATAGCCATTCGGGTAACTGACAGTCATGATCCTCAAGTCCTTCTTTCTATACTGAACTACCTAAAAAGATTTTGTAAAAGGCTGACTGGTTATACTATGACTGCTATGGGACACAGAGGAATATATAGGATACAAATAAAACTAGTATATATCCCATGTCTGTTTTCTAATTTGAAATTTTGAAATAAGTTTATCTCCTGGGTAAGAAATAATTTAATGCTAGATATTTAAGATGGTTTTAAGACTTCTTTTAAAAAATACCCACAAATCCACTCATAAACCAAAAGAATATCTCAGTCTTTGGACCTGCGTGAGCACACTATGTAGACGCAGTTTCCTGTCGATGCATGTGATGTTGCACTTTGTGGTGAGGGCTTAGCAGAGCACCCTGCCTTTGGTCAGGCACTCTGAACTTCAGAACTGTTTCTTCCATTTTCTGGTTGTGGGTCTCTGCACAGACAAGTTCAGCTCTCTAAGTTTCAGGCTTTTTAATAAATTATGTTTAATTGATATAATAATACTAAGTCCCTCATAGGTATGGTTGGTCTGGCATATACTAAGTACTCAATATATGACAAAATGATTTTAAGAAAGCAAAAGGATCTTTGGCTGTTTTTGAAAAGTGTGACAAATCTCCTCATTTATACCTGTAAAAGAGAATGGAATACCTATTGCAGTGAAAAGTTGGACAAGATGCCTAAAAATATAGTTTTCTTTATGTCTTATTTTGCTTTGCTTTCTAAAACCTCTTCTTAAATGACATATCCATGAAGAAATAAGGACCTAAGAGGCACATTTCAATTAACACTTTAAACATTTTTAAACTGAGCATTATTATTTATCATCTATCTTTCAGTTTAAAAATTGGAAGAAACAAAAATAACAGATGGTTATGGAAATTTACAATCATCCCTCATTTCTGTTCTTAGTGTCTCATCTATGGCAGTAACTTCTGACTGCCACATCTTAGAATTGTTTCTCAATTATGCCAGTCATTAGTTTGTTAGAATCTATAAATTGTGTGAAAGATACAAATGATGATTGTACTAGCTTGTACATCTCAAATAACATCTCAGATCATTAGGGACCAAGAAAGTTGGTGTTATATGGCAATTAACTGCTTTATCCTTCATGAACTGGATTGACATCTAGTTCTCAACATAACCAGTCTAGTTGATTCTATTTGCCACCCGATACTTTGTTCTCAGGCTGCTACCTAGTAAAGGATAATTAAAGACCATTACACTGTCCTGCCAGCAAGAACCTTGCTCCTCGTGTTGAGGAAAAATTCCAGTTCCATGTGATTTGCATTTGCATAATATCCTGTAGCAATATCAAAACCCACGTTATTTAAAAACAGAAAAAAATATTGCAGTTGGGATTTATAGAAGTAAAAGTTCATGAGTAATCACTGTCAAAGAAAGCAGTTAGCTTATTTTATCAGTTTGCTCCAACAATATTAAGCCTATTTTCTCTCGAAGCGGTTGACAAATAACAGAGGTAAGTCTGTTAAAGATGTGTTGTGTGTATTGTCGGGCTTATTCACATGCCAGCTGGCTTCTTAACTCATGGTTCCACTTCTCATTCTATTGGGTGCAATGCCAAGGAAAAACCACATTTTACAATTCGGTTTTGCTTTCTCTACCTCCTGTGAGTCAAATGTCAACCAAAACAAGTCATAAAATTTTATATGAGGGAGGACAAGTTTCCACAGAAAAGTACAAGTGAAATTTATAATCATCATTCATTTGATTATAGTTTTTGAATACCTATATGCCCTAGTTTAAAAAATCATATTAATGAACTTTGTGATTCAATTATAATTACTCAGATAATTCTAATATCAGCCCTACAGCTTAAAAAAGTATTTCATTTCAGCCACCCAAGATAAGCCTTGTATATAAGTCCTCCTGTTTACTAAACAAGCTACCTACCCAAAAAAGAGGATTTCAAGTCTTTCTATTTTATTTCCATCTTAAACATTCAGATGCAACCTGAGAAGCTATAGGGTGATCAACCAGTTTGCCTAAGACTGGAGCGGCAGAACTTCCAATACTGCAACAAGAGCACATTAGGATTGTTGGTACTACATACCATAAAACTCAAAGAAATATCTTAGGAAGCCTCAGTATTTAAAATGAAAACCTGCAAAGTGAAGAAAGCCTGAGTCATCCCTTACGTGGCAATGTAGCTGCGCTCTGCCGAGCACCTTCTGCGAACCAACCTTCGGGAAGGCACCAGATTCAGACTGAGCTCTCGTCCCAGATATATGCATAAAACAGAAAGAAATAAAAAGAGAATTTAGAAGAGAGATATGTACAAGGTTCTAAGGGACATGGAGGAGTACAGTGAGAATATAATTTGCATATTTCCCATGGCCTGTTTTCTACATGTGAATTTTGATTTTTAAGCCTGTTAAAATAAAGTATCATGTATTTTTAATATGTAAGTAAACTAAAATTTCAATAACTTAAAAAAATACTCTGCTTTTATAATCAATAAACTCATCCACTAAGTCATATTTGAAAATCAAATAATTCCTGAAATAAATCAGTTTGGGGCGGGGGTGGTCAGTTTTATAATTGATTTTATTTCACAACCTAAAAGTTTATGAATTTTGTAGGATTTAACCAGCATTGCACACTAATGAAGGGTTAGTTCACTAAGAAGGCAGACAGTTCAAAGTGTAATATTCTATCAAAAGAGTTTCAAAATATATAAAAATAAAAATTGATAGAATTTTAAAAATCAACATTTTCAAATCATAGTTGAGAATTCCATTTTCTTCTCAATAATTGATATAATAAATGTACAGCAAATCAGTAAGTACAGAGGTGATCTGAACTCTGTCAACCATCTTGGCCTAACTGATATTGATAGACCAGAGCATTTCTACCCAACAATAGCAGAATAAACACCCGTTACATGTGCACATGGAAAATTCATTAAGGTACACACCCTCTAGGTTTTAAAATTGTCCTTAATAAATTTATAAACTGAAATCATACAGAGTATGTTCTCTGAACACAACATAATTGAACTAGATATGAATAACAGAAAGATACCTGGAAAGTCTCCAAATATTTGAAAATAAAACAACACATGCTGAATAGCGTACGTGTCAAAGAGGGACTCACAAGTAATATTGGAAAATATTTTGAATGATATAGAAATGAAAACACACTGTTATAATAAAATCAGCGGGATATAGCTAAAGCAATATTTACAGAAAAACTTGTAGCTCTGCATGTTTCCATTAGAAAAGAAGGAACATTTCGAATCCAATATCAAAGCTCCTACTATAAGTAAAGGGATGTGAGGAGAGGTGGAAAGAATTAAAGGTAAAGCAAATAAAAGAAAGGAAATAATAAAGATAAGATCAGAAATCATTAAAATTGAAAACAAAAACAATAGAGGGAATCTACGAAACCAAAGTTAATACACTGAAAAAATACAACAGATAAAGTATTAGCTAGATAGATCTAAAGAAAAGGAGAAAAAATAAAAACCCATACTACCAATACCAGAAATGAAAGAAAGGACATCTCTATGAATTCTACAGGCATTAGAAAGGTATAATGGGGACATTATGAACAAATTTTTGCCAGCAAACTTAACACTTAAATGAAATGGGCAAATATCTTGAATTCCTACTAAAGTTCACCAGGGAGAAAATAGATAAGTAGAAAAGTCCTTTATCTGTTAATAAAATTTAATTCATAGTTAAATACCTCCTAAAAACAAAACTACAGGCCCAGGTATCTTAAATGACAACTTTTATAAAACATTTAAGAATAAAATAATACTAAATCTACAGAAATTCTTCCTGAAAAATAGAAGAGGAGGAAGCATTTTCCGACTCATTTATGAAGCCAACATTACCCTGGTACCAAAACGAGCTCAAGACATTTACAAAAAGAAAAGTCTGGACCAGCGCTGCAGAACAACGGAGGGGCCATTGGCCGTGGCTGCCTACGGTGCGCTTGAAATGCGGCCGGTCCAGATTAAGGTGTGCGGTATGTACAGTCCCTGGGTTACGAAGACAGTGAAGAAAGGTGAATACAAAATAATTTATTAATGTTTTATGTGTTTTCGATGCTGAATTGATAATATTGAGGTTAAATAAAATATATTACTAAAATAATTTTGTTTCTGTTGAGTCTTAAATTGTGGCTGTTAAAAAATTTACATTAAAGGACCTATGGTAATGGACAACAGGGTGGGGACTGAGGGAGGGTGGAGGGTGGGTGGGGTAGGGGAAAGCAAAGGAGGAAAAATTGGGACGGCTGTAACTGAACAACAATAAAGTTTAAATTGCATATGTGATTTTAACTGTATATCCTCAGTCTCATAAAGGACATCATGGAAAACCGGTAAGTATATTACATACTTAAGAGACTTTTTTCCCTTGAGATCAGAAATAAGGGAAGAGTGTTTGTGCTCACTTTTAAATTTGTAATAAAGAACCTAACCAATGTAACAAAGCAAAAAATAAAATAAGTGACATATATAGTTGAAAAGGAGAAATAAACAGATGGCATAATTATCTCTGTAAAAATCACAAAGAATATTTAACAAAACTGTCATAACATAATGAGATTAATTAAGTAAGTTTGCAGGACACAATGACAATATACCAAAATCAACTGAACTTCTATATATATTTGATATATAATCAACTAGGAATCAAAATTTTAAAAGTACTTACAATAGCCCCAAAATATAAGATAGGTAGCGACAAATCTAACAAAACATGCACTAGATGTGGGGGCTAAAACTACATAGTACTGATAAGAGAAATGCAAAAAGACTAAGCAAATGGAGAGCCATACCGTGGTAAAAGATTAGAAGACTCAATATTGTTACTATGTCAATTTTTCCATAATTTACTTATAGTTTCAGTGAAATCTCAAAATCCCAGCCCTTATTATTTTGAATAGATTAATAAGCTGATTCAAAACTTACATGAACATCCCATTGAACTGGAATAACTAAAACAATTTTGAAAAAGAGCAAAATTATAGGACTCACACAATCTAACTTACTTTAAAGCTACAATTATTAAAACAATGTGTTCTAGCTAAGAGGATAGACACAAAGGTCAATAGGACAGAATAGAAAATTCAAAAATGGTTCTCACACATAATGCAGTCAATCAATTTTTAACAAAGATGTCAAGACAGTTGAGAGGAGAAATATTCATATTTTTCAAAGATTGTGCTGAACCAATCGGATATTCATATCGAAAGTGATGAATGTTGACCCACGCCTAGAATTACCTTAAAAAATTAAGTTAAACTGATTAGTAGACCTTTAGGTCTTAGAAGGCCTATGTTTTAGAAGGAAATACAGAAAGACTCTTTGCAAATTGGGATGGGCAACTCATTCTTAGATGAAACAAAAAATGTAAACTATAAAAGAAAAAATTATATAACTGGACTTCATGAAAATTTTTCAAAAATCTGCTTTTTAAAAAACACTGTTAAAGCACTGACCAGTGTGGTTCAGTTTGCTGGGCGTTGTTCCACAGGCGAAGGTCACTGGTTCAATTCCTCAGCAGGGCATACACCTGCCTGTGTGGCGGCTTCAGCACCTACGAGAGGCAACCAACTGCTGTTTTTCTCCCCTGTCAATGTTTCTCTCCCTTTCTTCCCCTCTCTCTAAAAGTAAAATAAATACAGTCTTTAAAAATAAAATAAATAAAAGCCACTGTTACTAAATTGTAAGACATACCACGGAATAGGGAAAAATATTTAGCAAACACATATGTGATAAAGGACCGACCTCCAGAGCACACAAACAGTTCTTTTACGACTCAGCAATGAGAAAACAGCCCACTAAAAACGGACAGAGATTTGCACAGACACTTCACTTGAAAAGTAAATGGGTAAATGGATTTTCATTCATTTCAGCACAAGAAAGAATGTTGAAAATCACTAGTCATTAGGGAGATGCAAATTACAACCACAATGAGTTAGTACAAAGCACCTGCTAGAATATTCTGACTCAATTACAGAAAAGGAAATGACAATAGCAAGTGCCTACAAATGTACACGCGAGTCAACTGGAACTCTCGTATATTGCTAATGGGGATGCAGAATTGGTGTGGCCACGTTGGAAAGCAGTTTGGCAGTTTCTTGTAAAGTTAAATATTTACTTATACAGTAATCTCACTCCTACGTATTTCCCAAGAGAAATACAAGCATATGTTCACAGAGAAGCCATAGAAAAATGTTTCCAATGGCTTTATTATCAAAATTGGAAATAAACCAAATTTTCATCAAATGAAGAATGGGTAAATAAACTGTGCTGCATCTGTAAGCTGAAACGCTAATTTAAAAAAAAAAGACACCTAATGAAGAAGCTACTGATGTAAGTCAACGCTGATGAATCTCAAATGTATAATACTGTGTGAAAAGAATGCAGGACCAAACAACTCTATGCTATATGATTCTATTTAAATGACATTTTGCAAATATCAGAACCATAGGGACTGAAAACAGATCAGTATTTGCCAAGCGCTGGAGCTGAGAGCAGGGAATTAGCTACAAATGAACACGGACGGTCTTTCGTGTGAAGAAAATACCCCCTACCTTAATCAGGGTAGTGGTTATGTAACTATGTGTTTATCAATATTCATAAAATTATACCCACAAAAGGTGACTTTTATTGTTTGTAAATTATTATTCAATAAACCTGACTTTAAAAAGAAAAAGAAGGATATAAGTAACATTTTTTTCCTGCAGTGTTCCAAGAGGGCCTTGTATTACATAACACAGTTTACTTCAAATTGTTAAAGATTAAATTATATACTTAAATCTCTCAAAAATGTAGTCTTGGTTGACATTGTAAGAAAAGTCCTCATTATCATCTCTTTAATACCAGCCATGACACTAGCACAGCTCCAAGCACAGAGCACTTAGAAAACCGTAAAGGCATCTGGACACCAAGTTTTTGGCAGTTTGACTGTGTCTGTATATGGTAGATTAATTTCATTACTGACTGATCTTGAAGGATTCCTGTTATTTACAAGTTAAAAAAGAAACCTAGTAGCTGGTAGAATTCCTTTCTTTTCCATTATATTATTTCAAACATGCAGAGAAAAGTATATTAAATTGTGTTCGATGGGTCTAAATTGAGAGTTTTTTACCTGCTTCCACCCCTAAGCTTTCAACTGGCATCTTGGGAGTAAGGTCAGTTGATAAGTTATTGGGAAAATAAAATATGTGTAAAGTAGATGATGAAAAGAGACAGAAATAAAAACTGAAGGAGTACTTACCTTAGATGATTAGGCTGAGGTAGCACGTGAACTAAAATAGCAGTAAAAATATATGAGACACAGGAAATTCTTTTGCTAAAGAATAAGACACCAAAACCATTAAAACACAGGACTGTAGAGTCAAAGACTTAGGAAGTTGTATTACTAAGGGTCTGGAACTGCTCTGTTATGGGAGACATAGCTGGAGGTCATATCCTTGAGATTAAATATGCGGAAGGTAGTTCTTTCCATGGAAAAGGTAATGCCAACTAATGTGAGGCCAATCAATGTGTAACGGTAATTTCATAAATAGAATTACTGTGTAGATATATGACAAGATAAAGCTGCAGAAAAATTGTATCTTAATACGGAGAAGACAAAAACACCAGAGAAGAAAGGGAAAAACAGCAAATGTCTGACAGTTTACATTAGGGAGGACCGAGATTTGGGGGGACCTACTGCTTGTACAATTTTTGGGACATTCTTTAAAGAAACACAATGAAAATTTGGTACAAAAGTGAATATTTATTTGGAATAAGAGAAGGAATCCCATCAAATTATATAATGTTTCAAATATTACAAAGTCCAGAAAAAACAACTAATATTGTAATTAATAGGTTGATATATTTCTATTTTTTTATTTCATATCTGATTGCCTTTCCATATGACAAAGATTATCTTATATTATCATTCTCTATGAAGGGAACAGAAAGATAATTGTTTTTTTTCCCTCTACCATCATTGGTGAAAACATTTTGTTATCTATAGTTTAGAAAAGTCTTCTGCTTCATATAGATAACATTTTGTTATCTATAGTTTAGAAAAGTCTTCTGGTAAGGTTATATAAATTATAAGGACTGTTGTTAAATTTAGGACTCTTTTCCTAAGTTTATTTCATATATGAGCTGTTACAAATGTAATTGCCGTTTGTTGTACTGCTAGAGATATAAGCCTTTCAAACAAAAATTTTGATAAATTCTGTTTTGCAGAATTTCCTTCAAAAAGAAAAAAATGCATGATACTTTTATAATTATATATGCTGCTTGTAAATATATTCTTGACATGAGACAACTTTTTTCACTAGATGTTGTAAAACAGAATTTCTGCTTATGATTTTATTCAGGAAATGATTAGAAAAAAATTTTTGCAAGGTAGCTTCTAGTTTGTATATTTCACACTTCTTTCTCTTTAACTATCCACATACCTCCATGGAAGACACTTTCATTTTATGATACCAACATTCATATCAAAATACAAACTACGACTACAGATGACTAACAATAACTTAACTACAGCTAGAAGTAAACCCGACCACACTAAACCCAAACTAAACGTGTCCTCATTTCAACTGTGACTAACCACCTCCTCCGAATGTCGCTTCAGTGCCACCTAACAGACAGAGAACTAACAGGGAAAGTATGAAGCATATCGGCCTTTAGAATATAGATATGTTAGGTTTTCAAATTTTACAAAAACATATGACCAAGTGAACAAATTGCTAGAATGCCCCCCAGGGCCAGGAAAACAGTGGTTTCTGAAGCTTAATGGTTGAATATTCAGTTTTTGAGAAAAACATTATTTAGAAAAGGATACTACTATGTAGCTTTCTCATTTTGTGAAATGTATATAAAATTTGTAGAAAAATCTCCATTTTTAAAAGTGTAAGATTTAACATATGTCATGGAAGTGCATGTATTAGTCTTCTAAAGTTGCCATAACAAAATACCACAGACTGGGGGGCTTAAACAGTTTGGGTATTTTTTCTTTTTTCTTACAGTTCTGTTGACTGGAAGTCCAAAATCAAGGTGTTGGCGAGATTGATTTCTCCTAATATTTTTCTCCTTGGCTTGCAGATGGTCTCCTTCCTGCTGTGTCTCACATGGTCTTCTCTCTGTGAGCTCACATCCCTGGTGTCTCTTCCTCTTCTCTTAAGGAAGGATACCAGTCCTACTGGATTAAGGCCCCCCTCCACAATGTCATTTAACTTTTATTTCATCTTTAAAGGCTCTGTCTCCAAATATAGTTACAATGGTTGCTAGAGCTTGAATGTATAAATGCAAAGGGTGACAGAATTCTGCCCATAACTATGCAGAAAGCATATATGTATAATTTAATAAATAATCATAAAGCAAACATACCTATAAATACCATCCAAGTCAAGAAATAAAACATTGCTATCATCAAAACATTTTTCTCACACCCATAGCCCAAAAGCCCGTCCCTGATCATGATATGCTACCCACACCAGAGGTAACCATTCTTTCTGACTTTTGTGATAGTTATTTTCTTTATACTTTCATCACCTATGTATGCAGCTTCATATAATATTTGTGTAGTTTAGTCTACTTCTAAATTTGCCTAACAGAATGGATTCATATGTATTGTTTCGGGTTTTACATTTTCTGTACAATATCTTCTTTGTGATAGTCATCATTATGCATTTCATTTGCTCATTTTTCTTAAAAGAAAAAGTATTAAATATTTAGGCTTGAGGGGCATGTGGTCTCTGTCATGGTTCTCCTAATCAATTCTGCCATTGTTCTGTGTAAACAGCATAGACAATATATAAATGAATGGGCATGGTTGTGTCCTAATATATATTTACAAAAACGGTCAGCAAGCCTGCAGGCCACAGTTTGCTTAACATTTGGTCTACAGCATCTTCTATGCCTGATGTTGGTTATTTATGCCTTCTTTCTGTTTTCCATGATCAATCTCAAAAAAACTTAATCGTACTTGAAAATAAAATTAGCTTTTGAATTGGTCGATTCCTTCTGGGCATATATCTTTCAGGTTGGCATAAGTTCCTTTCAGTGAATTAGCTATTATTACATTACCTCCTGACTTCCATTGTTGTTGTTGAGAAGTCAGTGATAAATCTAACTTTTGGTTCCTTTGAAGATGATCTCCTATTTTGCGGGGTGGGCTTAAGATTTTCTCTTTGTCTGGTGTTTTGTACTTTTGCTGCAGTGTCTTTAGATGGAAAATTTTTAAGAAACAATTATTTGCTGGAGAGTCACTGATATTCTTGAATGTTTTTTATTGTTCAGAAATTTCTTATTCATTGTCTTCATACATTTGTCTCTGCCCTTTCCTGTCCTTTCTTTCAGGAACTCCAATTGTGTTTTCTTATTTTATCTTTCATATCTCTTAATGTCTTTCTGCGAATCCATCTTTTCATTTATTTACTCTGCTTTCGGTACAATTTCCTCTGACTGAGTTTCCAGGTCATTTATTTCCTCTTCATTATAGCCTATTTGCTTTTAAATCCATCTACTAAGTTATTGTATTTCAAAATTGTAAGTAATCTTCATTTCCAGAATTTCTATTTGCAACTTTTTCTAATATGCTAGGTTACTTTTTATAGTTTTCTCTTCTTGAGAGATACTGCAAGTTTTTTTCATAATATAATGTATTTTTGTAATCTACGTTTTATAAGCTGTAACTGATTATTGTACTGTAAGAAGTGTTTGTACGTCTGTTTGTATATTTGTTCTTGAAACTTCTTACTCACGGCATTTTTTTCTTATGTGTCTAGTTATATTGTTTTTGAAAAATTACAGAGGCCTAAGATAAAGGATAAAAATGCATTTATACATAGGGCACCTTAGAGAACTATTCTCAGTTACTTTAAATGAAATTCATGATCTAAAGGTTTTTTCATGTTGTTTTTGGTCATTTGGGTGATATGAATTTGGTTCAGATCTAACAAATGTTCAGCTTTTGTTTATCGAGGGTAGAGGTGAACTTATTTCTAGCTTATCCTTAAATCTGAGAGAATGGCTCTTCGTGGTTCCAGCTCAGACTCCCCAGCCAGGGTTTTCATGGGCTTTGCTACTCTTGCCCATGGAATACGAGGCCCTCTACCAGAGTTCGAATGTTCTTGGGTAGACGAATGTGGCCACAGAAAAATGACTCTGGTCCTCTCCTATTTCTCCAAATCCTTGTTTCCCTTTGATTTTATTCTAACAATTCCTTTCTACCAGTCACATCCTCAATACTTTTAAGAATTAAAAAAATTTTTAATCCATCGTTTAGTAGTTCTCAGTAGGAAAATCAGTCTAAACAACCTAGACCACATTACCAGAAAGGGGAGGCTATAAAGTCTTTGATAGACCTTTTGGTATTTTCCTTTTCATTTGTATTTAAGGGTTTTAGTAGAAATGAGCCTTGAATTTTTTTCCCCTTGTGCTTTGTCAGTAACCTATTGTCATGAACACAGGTAGCTACATATTAATAAAGGAAGGAAACAAAGGGGATCAGACATCAAGACTAATAAACTAGGAAGCATAAGCCTGCTTCACTAGGAACTTGCAACATTCATAAGCACCCTAGGAAATTGTGGCATTTCCCACCAAAAGGACTAACACCCCTCCCCTTCCCTCCCCCATATAAGGAGAAAGAACCAGTTTTCCGAGTTCCCCAGGATACAACGGGTCTGCTCTCCACATATTACTGAGGGAGGGATAACGCAATAAAGGGGAAAGTTCTCTGCTAGGTGCATGCCCAGTAGAAGCCAATATGATGACCATAGTGGCCTGTCACTCTAGCCTGGAAAAAGGTTTGGACTGGGGACACAGAACCTCAGGAGATCTAGAAAATGAATTGGTTAGAGGGAGGATGCAGCACTAGCTGCTGAAAACTTAGAAATTTATTTGGTTAGTTTAAAGGTTGCCTGGTCCTTCCCATGCCCAAGATAATATATACCCAGGCTTAGTAACGTGGGTTTGCCTCGTTTGCTTCCACATTTTCTCTCCATAGCAACCATGTAGCCCTAGCAGACCACGTGGGCCTGGGCACACGGCAAGCCAAAGCTCTGCCAGGGACACAGACTCTACGCTAGTTAATGGTTACAAAGACTAGACTAAACCAATGGCCCAAAACTTTTGGACCTCGTGCTCTGTACAGGTTGGATATTTTTTCATGATGGGAAGGACAACGATGGGTCATCAGGAACCTGGGGGAAGCCTCCTATTTCCACCCCAATAAAGCTTATCAAAAAACCTCAGCCTCCCATGTGTGGGTCTAACAAAATGTTTTTCTCACAACCCCATGAAAAGGATGCCATTTTCACTGGCAATATTGTGAATTGAGAATGTAAATGCTTAAATTGGAAACTTACCTATTAGGGATCTGGTTCTACTTTCAAAACTCAGTACCTAAAGCTAAAACGCAGGGAAAATTTATATTGTTTGTGTTGCTATTTTGACCTGTGGCAGTGAACCAGAGCTAATGATAATAGTAGCGAATATTCTGAAGAGTGCGAGTAGCCTGCATTAGTGAACCTGTGGTCCCGTTTGTCATCACGTGACCCTGCCTGTTGTATTGTGTCCAATACGAGTCCGTTGGTGAATCAGTTCTCTGTGTTCCCCTATCAAGGAGGGAAAGGAGGAGGGAAGGAAGGAAGGAAGGAAGGAAGGGAGGGTAGGAGGGAGGGAGGGAGGGAGACCTGCAGCAGTCTGATTTGAAATTCTGAGAAGTAAGTTGGCCCTGTCATGCTCCTCTAAACTTTAAGAGCAACAGATGGCAGCACTACATACTTGTCACAGAGAGAGAGATAGAGAGAGAGAGAAAGAGAGAGAGAGAGAACACCATAGAGTTCAAGCTTTCTCACCAGCTTATAAGTACAATTACAGTAGCATTAAATGTCTTGTATAAATTGCACTGATTCAAGTGCCCTGCCTTTTAGTACAGAAACCCGCTGACCAAGTTATTTCCCAGAGTTCCTTTTGTGCTGAGGAACAGGGCATTATGCCTTCTTTTTTGGCTTGTTATCGAGCTACCATGACACTACCTTGCGGTCAATGGCCTGCCCTTCATTTGGTGACTGCTCCACCAGGCACCACGCTTTTGTTGATATCCACTACTGGTAGAGTCTTTCTAGCCTTGTGACAAGGCACTGTTTCAGACTCCCCTGACCCATCCCAGGAAGGCAAGTGACCTTTCCAATAATTTCCTGTTGCATAAGTAGGATCAAGTTGCAAGTTCTGATAAGACTTTATGGAAATTTCAGGTATGTAAGAAGGACAGTGTTAACAACAACAAGAAAAAAAACCTAAAATGTTTCTGGGAATGGCTACTCCCTTAGACCACAGATTCAGACTCATTCTCAAGGGACTTTACATTATAACTCTCTGTCTCTGTATATGTGGTCATACTATGCTAATCTCTATAAAGCTCCCATGTGTTTTCTACATTCCTTTGTGTCAGTGCCTCCTCCTTAGTCATTGTTTCTGTTCTGGAACCTATGATTTCCACATTAGCAAAATTTCATATACATCCCAGAGGGACAATTTAATCAGAAGAAGTCAGTCAACCATCTGTATGTTCTGAAGGGCTTCTAATAAAACCAGAAGCACATTCCAAGCTGAATGTTATGCACCCAGGTGTGGACATAAAAGGGACCGCATGCTAAACCTGACAAGTTCAGAGGAGACCTGCGTGGCAGCCTTACAAACCCAGAGACCTAAAGCAACAGCAGAGGATGGTCTGAAACCAAGACTTTCTAACTAAAAGCAGGTGGTAGCAAGTAGTCATGTCCTAGGCCGGGTATCTTTCCTGAGAAAGCTCGGTCTTTACCTTAACTGAACCTGTCCATTATCTTTTTGCATCTAAGATAAAATGCCTTTAGAATGTCAGGGTAACTTTCTTTCTTTTTTCTTTCTTTGGACCCATTGGAAAAACCCACATTCATGCTGCCTGTCACCTACCAGACCCAATAAGAACGGACGGGGATTGAATCTCTATGGGTGCTTTATTCAGATGGCCGGCGGTGTGAGAAGACGGCGGGTTATGGACCCTAACAGACCATCTTACATTTCCTTTCAAGCCAGCTTTTTTCATAATGGGACAAAAGTGTAGGTGAGGGATTTGGAATTCAGGAAGGGGGTTAATCAGAAAAAAGCTGCAGTCCTGCAATTTCCCTAACATCCTTTCATCCGCTGATTGCTGACCGGTCATTTTCTTAATCTGGGTCCTGTGTCCTGTGCCCCGTGTCCTGGGTGATTTTCTTTATCTGTGTCCTGGGTGGTGGACTATCTCTCCCTGGAACACAATGGCCGGGATACCACCTTGATTGCTTTTGGTCTCTTCTGGAGCAGAAAGGTCAATCGCTTGTGGTCTCCTGGAGTCAGGGTGGGCCATACCTGCAGTTCTTGAAACAATAACTTTTTATATGCATTAACTACTACGCTTATTAACTATTACCTTAAACTAAAATTTCCCAACTCTCAAGTCCCCCATCAAGAGCATAACCCCACACCAGAGCAGAGACCACAAATCTCCTCATTGTTTTCATGTTAATATTTGACTGTTAATTATCTTTATACCCACAAATGTAAAAGAAGTATGTTTCTATTTGGTTTATTTTTTTATCCAATCTCAGAGATTTTCCTGCTTTGCTTTAGCCTGCCTCCTTAAACTATCACCAATAAATTTCATGTAACCCCCTTATGTGTTCCCCTTTGATCCTGATGTATTAAATAAGTGGTAAAACCACCATTTTCCAGAACATGTTCTCAACCTGTTGAGATTTTGCTTCCCAGCAATTGTTGTCAGTTCAGCTCAAATAAACTCATAAAAATTCCCTGCAGGTTTGAATGTTTCTTACGTTGACATAGGTAATACCCATTTTATGGGTACTTTATGTGTCAGGCAGTGTGAGGTGAAGATTTCGTCTGCATGTCTTTCCTAGAATTCGAGTCATTTCTAGATCTCCTACAAAAAAACTGCTTGAATAACAACACTTCTCCACAAAGGATGAGAAATAATTCTCACTCTAAATCCTTAGAAATGAAACATTTTTGCTATGGTAATTTTTTTTTTTAATTATAGATTGCAACCTGTAGGAGAAGAAAAAAATTTTTCTCTACCCTCTTAGGTTTAGTACCTGGGGCCTGTGAATTAAACTGGCAAAGGCAGAGACTAATTGGAGAAAAGATTTCTTTCTTATGCACACAGGAGCCATCACAGAAAAAAACTGAAAATCCTGAAGAGGAAGTTAAAACCTAGGGACATATATCATTTTGATAAAGAGTGGTAAAATGTGAAGAAGAGACTAAAGAAAGGAAAAGAGAGGTTTGAGCTATTGGGCTGAAGATAACTTGTGGGAAAGTTGACTAGGAAATACAAGGTAAATAAGAGTTGCTTAGTAAGGTTTGTTATGTATTTTCAGGTGTTTAGTTATCTCTTGAGACACAGGAGAGAGGAAGACACTTTTACAAATGGAAAGTTCCTTTACAAATGTAAATTTCCTTTACAAAAGAGAAATTTATGTTCTGCTTTGAGACAGAAAAGGGGAGGACAGACAACTCTTCTTGTGTTTGCTGTTTTTTAATTGCCTTCAGCTCAAAGTAAATCCTTATGCAAATAATTATTTACCAAAGTAATCCTTTGGCAAGTGCCATATTTTGGGTGGAGATTCTGATGCCCTTTGTAACCCACAGGTACTCTTGAAATTAATACAATAGATCACCACAGGCATTTTAAAATTAAGCAAAATAGTAATGGAAATTATCAAAGACCTGTGTGTGATAAGTGAAATTGTTTTGTAAAACAGGGATGTGTTTGTATACTGGGTTACAAGTAAAATGTAAAATGCATTTCTCATAGAGGGTCTGTTAAAGTATTTGAGAAAAGTTGTTTTCATGAAACAGCTCATCTGCATATCCAACTTTAGCTCCAGCAAAGACAACCCTTTATATTGTTTTTCTTCACAACATTTCAGCTGCTTTGAGCCAAGGCTTTTCAAGTATCCGTCTTTGAGTTTCTTTGCAGCACATTTGCATTACTAAAGGTATCCAAATGCTTTTCCTAAAACATGAAACTCCCGAAGAGTATTAGTCTCCACTGTATTTCAATTTTAAATGATTTTTCTCCTCCAACTTCAACCTATCAACAATATATAGTATGTAATTATAGAATATATTAACATTGAATATGTAATTATATAATATATAACATATTAATATATCATGTATATATTGAGATGTAATAATTCATAATTAATATGTATAACAAATAAATATAATTTATTGTCTATCACATGATGCATGGCATCCAGAAATTTAAGTGCAGCTTAGCATCATTGAGAGGTTAATGAAATGTGTGAGTCAGTTCAGCTAAAAACTCCATCCCAGGGGCCCATACCTATTATCCAATCTGTCCTTGTCCAAGTAGTGTTTGGTGCCATCCGGTGGATATTGTCTGCTTCATTTTAAATATTGTCAGGGACAATCCTGAGTCCTGTGACTGACTGGAGATCAATTTCTCTGGTCATAATAGGGATTTGAGGAATCTCCAGGTCAGCCGGCACACACTTCATTGGGCGTTTTCATGACAAATGGGACAGGAAAATTTGGAGACGTTTAGACCCCGCAGCTACCCAGCGGCACCTGTGCTGGCGCTTTCACCTCTCCCCTGCCTGGCCTTACATTTCCATCCTCATCTCTTCTCTCGCCATCATTCCTACCACTGTTTTGGGTAGTAGAGGCTGGATGAATGAAGTCGGTTCCATTAAATTTCACTTCTTATTATAGAGGAGTTTTTCAGTATATGTTTCAAAAAATTGTTAAAAATTATAGACTTCGTAAGGAGAGACTTTATTCAGAAAGAATATTGTGATAGGGAGAGGAAGAGGAAAGAGGCCAATGAAGTAGGGAGAGAGGGATTATTGCAACAGAAGAACCCTGTGACAAAAGATTACTGACGTCTCAAAGAAAGAAGAATAAACAAGACTAAGAATAACCGGAGGATGAGTAGCATGATGGGATAGTGGATCAGAGAATGCTTTACACTGTGGTCGACTTATTTCCTGGAGGAAGCCTTCAGGAGGGGCTGTCGGCTGGCTCAGCCTGAGGGCGAGTCAAATGTCAGGGGCCTGGGAGGAAAGACTCTTAATCAACAATTGGTTCACAAGCATTTTGTTGTGATTTATCAATGGGAATAAGCAGTTCAACTAAATATTTTTGAGGCTAAGAATAGGAGCTTGGAGGGTCTGTGGCTGACCTTGTCATAGGTAAACCATTGGGAATCTATGTGTCTTAAGTAAGTCATATGGGGAATGATAGTTCTTCACAATAAACTATTTTCAGGAACATAATGAAGGATGAGGGGGTCTCTGAGCCTTCACTCTTTTCCAGAAGTACTGGCCTGAGTTAAAAGTCAACATTGTGTTAAAAGTCAAAATTTGTGTTGAATTATTGATCCCAGACAGCAGAAGAAGTAGGTCCTCCTATCAGAGCCCTAAAGGGAGAGGCTGACTGTGTAGAAATGGATTCAAATGGAGTCCTCATAACACTCTCACCTAGTGTGACACTGCTGCTTCCATTTCCAGATGACCACAGATTTTCTTTTTATTTTATTTCATTTCTTATTGTTGTTCAATTATAGTTGTCCCCATTTTTTCCCATTACTCCCCCTGCCCTTCCCACGCTCACCTCCCACATTCAATCCTCCCCACCCTACCTCTGTTGTCTTTGTCCATTGGTCCTTTCTGCATGTTCCTTGACTTGACCCACCCCCCTTCCCCGATAACTGTCAGTTCTTTATTTCCATGTCTCTGGTTATATTTTGCTCGCTTGTTTGTTTTGTTGATTAGGTCCCACTTATAGGTGAGGTCATATAGGTGATGTCTTTCACCACCTGACCATTTTGATTTTCATCATTGGGAGTCTGTTATGGGAAAAAAAAAAGATGTTTTTCAAGGTATTCCTCTCTACATAGTGCAGAAAGAGCCCTCTCTGAAAGCTACTGACAGCCAGGTGAGTCCTTTGCTAGTGATAACCCTGTCCTGGGACAGAAATTGCTTCAAGGGGAGTTTCAAGCAAGAGAATTCATATAAGCAACTTATCTAAAGTAATTCATTTAATCATTATAATATTTTAAGATTATCATATAAATTGTCTGTTTTGATCAATAAGAAACCAGGCACTAAAAAAAAAATCCTTAAAACACATTCTGAGGAATTATGTAAACTGTGTAGAAGAAATGGGAACCATGAAGTGACAAGAAGAGCATTAACCAAGAGCATAACTATTTCTTTTAAATGCAGAACACAATCATTTATAAATGTATATATTTTTAATCAACAGGACCTATGGGGAAAACATCTTTGAGAGAAATTTCTAGGCATTTTCATACATATGCTACCTGAATTGCCAAATTATGAAACCAATTTGCCAAAATTTGAGAAAGTATTTATGAATACAACTGCAGAAATATTAACTTTTGTATTTCTTCTTTTATTTCTATCTTGCTTACCTTCTTTGCTTCCTGTTTCTCTCTCTTAGGTTGATATACAAGTAAAACTCTTGGGATTTATTTTTAAATGTTTTTGTATCCTGCTTATTAGTAATGAGATTTTTAACAAATGACAGAAATAAGGTCAGGAAGGAATCAAAGAGGATAATTTTGAGAGCACGTGTCTGTTTATGAATCAGTCAATGGCTTAAGCAAATTGAGCAAATTAATAAAAAAAGGAAGGGTTGAGCTTATAGTAAAATGAGAATTTAAATCCTGAATTAATGAAAATAATCTACTATAATGGAGAGGTTCTCTTCTATCTCCCAAATTTTGTGTATATGCGTGGAGAGTGTGAAAGCCTTCTCCATTAATAAAGAACCATGTTGTGATATAAATAAACTGAGTCATGTGAGATTGCACCAAGGGAGAATAAATACCACACAGACAATTCTAAAATGACATTTTGTTAGAAAAAGTGAATGCATGGTTTTCATTGCTTATTGGTTGGGCTAAAAAGTCCTTAGGGCAAAATACTGGGCACAGAGTGAATTTAACGACTGATTGATTTCTTAAGGTAAGAGTGAAGGCCAGTGAGGCAAAGTTCTAAGTGAAGAAGAAACCATCATGCAAGTCTCAAGGTACGTGCTGATTATAATTATCAAACTAGAAGTGGTGGTTGCAGATCCTCAAGGGTTATAATATATACACTACCTTGAAATATAAGAATTAAAACCAGTGTCCAAGGTCCATTTCAATATGGATAGCCCCCTTTTGAATTATTTTCATGAACAAGTACATTAGCTTGGTAATAATGCAGCTGGAATATACCTTTATTTTGCTCATTACTGCATGCAGTACACCTAAATGGTTAAGTAGTGAAATATGATGGTACCATAAAATAAACTGACCTTTTTCTGGATCACCAATAAAAGAGTCAGTGGAACGAAAAGCATAAAGGGAGCGGGGGGAGAAGCCTGACATTAGTGTTGGTAACCAGGGAAGGATTCTGCTGAGGTGTCAGAATATTTGAGAAATTTCTAGATGGAGTGTTGATGGAAAAAAATTGAGGCAGTTCAGTGAAGTTTGGCTTCCAGCAACCTCTCTGAATAAAAATAAATGTCAGTAGGAAGCATGTAGAGCAGCTCTTGAAAAAAAAAAATCCCCTTAAGCCTTTTGATTTAAAGAGCCTGGGACCAGGGGTGAGGACCGGCTATCTGACCATTGGGGAAAATGTTTGTTAGATATTTATTTCCTGGTGCAGAGGAGCAGCACATGAAAACTGTGGTTCACCGAGAGGGTAAAGCAAACAGAAAAACAGAGGATGTTGGAAGCTTAACCCTGTCGGTGCAGGGAGCAGTCTAGGAAGCTGCGGTTTTTAAACATCACAAACCAACTCGGAACTAAATTTAGGCACAACATAAAATTCCTTAGATGTTAGGTTGCTTGTGGAATCGCTGGGCGTGCTGAAGAACTGGGATTATAAAACAGGCAGAAAACAACACTGGACACAAGTTTGTGCCATGGCCACGGGCCCTAAAGGCCACACGCTGTCAGTCCGCTGCTTCTGCGGCTTCTCAAAGCTGATGCTGTCTTCTCAGTTACCAGGACCACCAGACAGTATTGCTCACAGTCCTTGCTTCTTGTCATCTTTGGCTCAGGATTCCGGAGCCTAGGAAAGTGTATCTCATTGTTTAAGTCTATGTTAGGGAGAGAAAAAAAAACAACTAACCAAATGAACATTATGTTGCTTTGCTGAACCAGCTATGCTTCTAGAAAAACAAAAGTTTCAGATACACTTTTACTGAACAAGTGATCGATCAAACTTAAAAACTCATGAGTGGGAAATCCATGACATAAAAGAACTAGTGGTAAAAATCAAAACTGGTTAGACATAGTATTAATCATAAATATTTTTTTAAATTGTGCAGCAATATGGATGGCAAATATAAAAATAATTTTTCACATATAATATACACAATATAAAAAGTCAACAATAATAGTGACTAATATCCCAATTTATGAAAAATAATTGGAAAGTCAGTAGGGTGAAAGGAAATAAAAGTATGCTCATTTCTTTATATAATATAGATTCTTTATATAACAGTTATAAAATAAAGTATTGAATGTTTCATTATTGCTGTTATAATTAGAAACAAATAGATTAATTTTTATTTGAAGGAAACTAGTAAAAGATATTAACAGGATATATAGCTTTCAAATTTACAGAGAAAATGTTGATAATATAGTTCATAAAGTAAATGATAGAACACTCAGTATAAGAAACATGAAAATAAAAATGTACAATGAAAAGAAAATACATTAACTTTGATAATAAATGAGGATTAATGTGAATTAATATACTTTCTTATTTAAAGACAAATTCCTTTAAATTGAGAAAATATAGTGGACATTTGTTTGTATTGCTAATATTTATTCACCTTCTCTTTCCTCAGAGAACCCAGGTTTTTAGAGATATCCACATTATTCCCCCACCCTGGAGGGTAATCCTGATAGTTTAAGCTAATCAGTGCACAGAGTGGCCCTCCAAGCCCTTTTCAGTCCATGAGTGGACACATGGTCTAAGTTGACCCTATTCCATTGAAAGGAAGAAATTAGAGTCTTGCTGTAGGCCACCTTCAAGTGCTAAGGGGAACAAGGTTTGGGGTGAAGTCACTGCAAAGGTGGAATACTGCAGAGGTGAAAATGTCATGGTCCTTGAAGATGAAATGAAGCCACTGATTACATCGCCTATGTTTCCAAATATGTGAGTTAACAGATTTTTATATCTTTAATGCCAAATATTTCTGTTACTCTGAGCCAAGAAGAAGCTCAACTAGAAGCCTAGTTTGCTCTTTATAGTAAAAAATCAAACTCCATCTTTTATGTTAGCTACAAAGCATATATTCACAATAGGGGCTTTGGAAATTTATGGGAGACACATCATAGAAGAATATACAGCTATGTAAAAACAATGAAATACACTTCATATAGAAGGAAGGTGAAGTTAAGAGATAGGCAAGGTAAAGAAAAATGTGTGTATTTTGCTCACTGCTTGGCCTTTTGGCTAAGATCAAGTGTAAAAGTATGTATATTTTGATAATATTTCTGTAAAAATCATATGTATGAATTACATGTATATCTCTGGAAGGATTCCCGATTCATGGTTGGGGCAGGGGTGAAAGGAGGTTTGCTTTCTACTATGTGCTGTTCTGTTCCCTTTGAAGTTAATACCATGTGCTCACACTAGCTAATCAACACAAAAGTAAAAGTAAAAAGGAGATAAAGATTAAAACCAAAAGAATGGGAAAAATAAACGAAATAAATGGGGTCACAAAGTTAATCTCAACATAGTAAATTTCAGAGTATAAAGCATTAATAAAAAACAGTAAATAGCTAATAGAAATAATCAGCAATAGTAGTAGAAACGTCAAAAACATGCATGTGCCAAGTAACAGAAATTAAATGTACAAAAATCAGGTGAATAAAAAAATACATTAAGATACTTTAAGAAATGCAATATTCAGGGCAGACTTTAATATTTCTGTTCATTTAACTGATTAGTATAGGTAAAAATAAATAATAATATAACTGATAAAATTATACTCTTTCTAATGTTGATTTAATAGCTATTTAAATACTATGTTTACATTTTGAATATTATAGATTATAACATTTTTAAAAAGTAACTATGAAACTTAAAGAGTCATCATATGTTAGGCCTATATTAGTACAGAATTATTTCAAGTAACTTAACATGGGCCTCTAGAGGCTCAAAAATGTTTTTTTGGTTTGTTTTTTATTTTGGGTTGTTGTTTTTCCTCACATAGCAAAAAGCCCAGATGAAAAAAGTAATTGATGCTGGTTCAAAAACTCAAGATTTTACAATAGATTTCTTCTGTGATTTTTCTTAGCCTTTCCTTCAGGGTTTTAACATGCCTGCTGTTGCTGCTGGCAGCACACCATCTATGTTCAAGGCAAAAGGAAAGAGGAGATGGATGGGCTTTTTTCACGAAAGTAAAATTCTTACCAGGAAACACAACAAACTGCCACTTTAGAAGCATGTCATATGGTCCCCTGCAGCTGAAATGTGGAAAGGGAAGGGGCTAGAAATTGGTCACTGACTGGAGGATCAAGAAAAAGACCTTATTAAATTTTGAAAAGCTGTAATCATACAAACCACATTTTTGAAATAGAATATCATCAAATATAATTTAATTTGAAATGTCAAAAGAAAGAAAATTTTCCAGATATTAAAAATTTAAAACACTATCCTAATTAACTTTTTGGCCAAAGAGCAAATAAATTCTTCCATTTTAAAAAATTATTACAATGAAGAGACTACATATTAATATAAGAATTTATAATGAATTATTAGCACTATGATCAGCTTGATCTTTAAGGTCATAAATATGTCACTAATAAACAAGAATAGTTGTAAAAATAACTAATGTATTTTACACTTAGGGTCAATTTTATTGTATATTTCTAGGACAAGCAAGAAGATGAAATTAAGAAATTAATTGAAATTACAAGTCAAAAAAAGGAAGGAACAATGGAATGGATAGATACACCAAAAATTCTTTTAAAAAATCAATATAATAGGTAAACTTCTGACTTCATTACTGTCATAATCTAAAATTTTATTGCTTTACAATTCTTATTTTTTTTTAATTTTAGTAGAAATACAGTATTGTATTAGTTTCAGGTATACAACATTAAAACCTTAAAATAGAGAAAAACACACAGAATTTATACTAAAAAGCAATATAGACTTTTGGCTATGCCTGTCAAATTGAAAACCTGTGGCATCTAATTTCCTTGAACTTCTACTAAAATTTTAGTAAAGTAATAAAAAGTTTATTAATCTACAAAAAGAAAGAGAACAGGAGTGGAAACAATAGAATATTAGTGATGCCAACCATTATTTGGAAACCAGGATGCACCTGTAAAAAAAAATCTGAGAAAACAATAAAAAGCCAAGAGATGAAAAATAGGAAAGATAAGGAGAAGAAGTAAAGATAATTGATCAAAATGCACAACATCAGATAAGTGAATGTGCCAGAAATAATGAGCAGAGAAAATGGAGAAGAGGAAATTATAAAGGATTAATTTAGGAATATTTCTAAGAACTGGAGGATTGGAGTTGTAAACATTAACTAACTGCCCAGATTGAGAATTTTAAAGTTTATCGGTATAAAGAGATAAGCCAGAGAGCATTATAATTTTCAAAAGCAACACTGGAACTGGTAGGACAACAGAACATTGACTTGAAAATTCTGGAGGATATGGTTTTGATCTAGAGTTATATACCCAGCCAATCTAGGAATCAAACACAAAAATTGCACAAAAGGATTTTTAGGCATTTAAGTTCTCAAAAAGAAAAAAGAGGGAAGGAAGGAAGGGAGAGACTGAGGGAAATACCGAAGCCATCTATGTTTACATAGTTTAATTATAAGGACTAAGAACTAATACATGCCCCCCCACCTCATTAGAATAACTTTTTTTTAATTGCCCAGGAAAATAAGGTAGAAAACTAATAATGTCACTGTTGACTTCTGGAAATTCCTGGAAACCAATTTGCCTATGCAAATATATATATTTTTTCACCTGGGCAAATAAATAGCTCTTCAATTAAAAAAAAAAAAAGAGAGAGAACGAGAACCTCTAATTAATCAAACAACAAAATACTTACCTAGGCTCACTTTAAAAAGCATTGTCTCTTGTTCCAATCAATTTTTCGCCAACATTGTCCAAACCCAGTAACTTCCCAACCTTAAACCATTCGAGCACAAATTCAAAACTGTCATAAATACCCTCTTCTCAGGTTTCTTTTCTGAGCTATTATGATACTGGTAAGGTTGTCTGTGTTCTCCTTTATAATGTTCTTTCTTATAGCAAGAGGTTTAATAGACATCGTTGCTTGATTAACAGGTTACTCTGGTATTGTGTGTATGTGTGCGTACATGAAAGGAATGGGTAGATTCGAGCTGGCAGAAGAAAGAAATTGGAGAATCAAGATGGCAGAGGAGTGAATGGAAGTCACACTGACCTCCTCTCAGGACCAACCTGCAATTACAACTAAATTGTAGAGAAATCACCTGGAAAAAACAACTGAACAATAGTGAGAGAGAAGCCTTATAACCTCAGACAGACAGAGGAATCAGTTCAGCACAACGTGACTGGTAAGCAGTGCGGCAGAGGCTCCAGAAGGCTGGCTGGGCACCCACAGGCAGCAATGCCAGAGGGATATTTAAGCGGCAAGTTGGATTCCCCTGAGAAGAGTGAAATCTAAACCGTAAGTGGGGATCCCCAGCCTACAGCACCAGAGCCCAAAAAGTACACAGATAACAGCCAGCTGCAAAAAGTGGCAGGGTCGCTTTCTGCCAGGGACAGGCGGCTGGAGACTGAAAGAGCCAATTAAAGGGCCAACACACAAATTTTCATTTGCAGCCACTTACCCTGGGCTCTGGCAAAGGTAGGGGCAGAGTGGGCTGGAGACGCCTGAGCAGAGATTGAGGACGGAGGCTTTGGGGAGAGAACTGAGAGAGTAGCCACCAGGATCCCAGTTCTGAGTCATCCCCCAGACAGCAGCAGCCATCTTGCTCAGGCAGACCACTCTCCTGAGCATCAGCTGCCTGAGAGGAAACAAGAACCCACCCCCAGGAGGGACTCGGCCCTGGCCCTGTGGTGCTTAAGCCTGACTGCTGAGTGCAGAGTGGCAGCCACAGACAGTAGATCCCTGCGAAGAGCGGGCAGAGTGGACTAGAGATGCTTGAGGAGAGACTGGGGATGCAGACTTTGGGGAGAGAACTGAGAGAGTAGCCTCTGGGATCCTAGTACTGAATCATCCCCCATAAAGCAGCAGCCATTGAGCTCACACAGATTACTCCCCTCTGAGCAGCTGCAGCCTGAGGGAAAACATTAGCCCCAGCCCCAGGAGGGATTCTGCCCCACCCTATGGTGCTTAAGCCTGACTGCTGAGCTCAGAGTGACTAGATTAACTACTGAAGGAGACAGCCACATACAGTAGATCCTAGGAAGTCTTGAACAGACTGCCTAAGGTCAGACGGGGTCAACATCTGACTTCAATAGAGGTGGATCCAGGAAGAAAAAACAACAGTAAATACTAGAGGCTACCGAGACGAGTTCCACTGTGATCTTCTCCATGATTTGCAATATTTTCTTTTCTACATAACTTTTTAACATTCATTTTTTGTCCATCAAGTTGGTGCATATTAAGTCACTATATTTTATACTATAGTCTATTTCTCTCCTTTCTTATAATAGTCTTACTCTTTTTACAGCCTTATTAATGTTGGTTCATTTGCTGTTGATGGTGGGATTGCGGGGGGAAAGTTATTTCTGTGGATGTGGGTTTGTTTCCTGGGCTTTGTGGTTTTGCTCTGGCAGACAAATAATGGGAAGACAAGGAAACAGCCCCCAACTGAAAGGAAAGGAGGAATCCTCAGAAAGACTACTGAATGAAATAGAGGCAAGTAAACTATCAGGTATTGAGTTCAAAACAATGTTTATAAGGAAGGTCACTGAACTCAGTGAGCTCAGTGAGAATTACAAAAAACTACAGGGAAACTATGAGGAACTTACTGCAAACTATATCAGCATGAAAAAGGACATAGAAACTATCAATAAGAACCAAGAGGAATTGAAGAACACAGTAGAAGGAATCAAAATCAGGCTAGATGAAGCAAAGGATTGAATCAGTGAGCTAGAAGACATGGTAGAAAAAACTCCCAGAAAGAGCAAGAAAATGAAAAAAGACTCAAAAAGAATGAAGAGGTATTAAGGGAAATGCAGGACAACATGAAACGTAATAACATCTGTATAATAGGAATACCAGAAGGTGAAGAAGAGGAGCAAGGGATAGAAAACCTGTTTCAAAAGTAATGATGGAAAACTTCCCTAATTTGAGGAGAGAAAAAGTCACACAAGTCCAAGAAGCACAGAGGGTCCCATTCAAGAGGAACCCAAAGAGACCCATTCCAAGATATATCATAATTAAAATGGCACATATCAAGGACAAAGAGAGAATCTTAATGGCAGAAAGAGGGAAACAGGAAGTAACATACAAGGGAGCCCCAATAAAGCTAGTAACTAACTTCTCCACAGAAACACTACAAGCCAGAAGGGAATGGCAAGAAATGTTCCAAGTAATGAAAAGCAAAGGCCGACAGCCAAGACTACTCTACCCAGCAAGGTTCTCAATTAAAATGGAAGGTGAAATAACGAGTTTCTCAGACAAAAAAGGCTAAAAGAATACACCTGTACCAAAGCAGCATTGCAAGATATGCTAAAGGGACTGCTTTAAGAAGATGACAAAAAAGAGTGAGAGAGAGAGGAATACAGGTACAAAGGGAAAAAATGAAGAAGTACCTATGAACAATAACTTTAAATATGAATAGATTAAATGCTCCAGTTAAAAGACAGAGTAGCTGAATGGATAAGAAAACATGACCCACACATATGCTGCCTACAAGAGATCGACCTCAGAACAAAAGACCTACACAGACTAAAGTAAAGGGTTGGGGAAAAAATATTCCAAGCAAATGAACAGGAAAAAAAAAAAAAGCCAGGGTAGCAATACTTATATCAGACAAAATAGGCTTCAAAATAAAGGCCATAAAAAGAGTCACAGAAGGACACTTCATAATACTCAAAGGAAGAATTGATCAAGAAGACATAAACATTGTAAACCTATATGCACCCAACAGAGGAGCACCCAAATATATAAGGAAAGTCCTGGAGGCTTCAAGAAAGATATAGACAACAACATACTTATAGTAGAGGATTTTAATACCACACTGCCAACAATGGATAGATCATCCAAACAAAATATCAACAAAGATATTGTGGAACTGAATGACACATTAGATCAAATGGGCTTAACTCATAGCTGTAGAACCTATCATTCCAAAGAAGCAAACTACACATTCTTTTCAAATGCACATGGCATATTCTCAAAGATAGACCACATGACAGGACACGAAACAAGCCCCAATAAATTCAAGAAAATTGAAATCATATCAAGCATTTTCTCAGACCACAAGGATGAGTGGATCAAAAAACTATGGTAAATTTACATAATGGAATACTATGCAGCAGAATGGAAAAAGGAGCTACTACCCTTCACAACAGCATGGGTGGAACTGGAGAGCATTACGCTAAGTGAAATAAGCCAGGCAGTGAAAGACAGATACCATATGATCTCACCTATAAGTGGAACCTAATCAGCAAAATAAACAAGCAAGCAAAGTATAACCAGCAACATTGAAATAAAAAGCAAACTGACAGTAACCAGAAGGGTGGAGGGAGGGCAATGACAGGGGAAAGGGAGGGGAAGGGTCATCAAGGAACATGCATAAAGGACCTATTGACAAAGCCAAATGGGGGAAGGACTGAGGGTGGGAGCGTCTGGCAAAAGTGGTGGCAGGAAAATGTTGACCAAAAAAATAAAATAAAATAAAATAAAATAAAATAAAATAAAATAAAATAAAATAAAATAAAATATGGGGAGGCTAAGAATAGTATAGGAATTAAGAAGCCAAAGAACTGATACGTACGAGCCATGGACATGAGCTAAGAAGTGTGGGGATGATGGGATGGGGTGCAGGGTGGAGGGGATAAAGGGGTGGAAAATAGGACAACTAATAGCATAATCAATAAAATATACCAAACCCCCCCATACACACACACAAAAAAAAAAAGAAGAAGAAAGAAATTGGTGGGTTACCTGATTAATTTGATCACACAGAAATTATGAGAGAATTTGACAGATGTGTTAAAGAAAATCTTGTAGTATGTTATGTACATAATATACACATATAACATAGCATGTTGCAATATGTTATGTATATAATATAGTTTATTCTATACAGTATATAGAATAGACAATAGAAAATATTAGAAAATGAATCTACTCACAGAAAAAATAAAATATAAAATTTAAACAATAATCATAATACATTAGCTGAGTTAGTAGTAAATAACATTTTGTCATCATAGGTAAAAAGTAAATTGATATTTATATGAAAATTGTGATGTGAATGTTCACAGAAGGTGAGCAAGATTATGAGAGGGATGTGGATTAAAAATGTTAAATCCTCCTATTCTATGATCGGAAATTGATAAGAGGATAGAGCACATTCAGAGGGCAAATAACAACAGAAGTAAAAGATCTGGAAGCATTGCCAAATCAACTGGACCCAAGCCCTTAGATTAGCAATTTAGCCTCCTAGCCAGCTGAGGCACCTGGAAGTTATATCGGGTAATCCAGGGATCAGAGGTAGCAAATGAGAAAGTCTCTCTCTCTCTTTCTCTCTGCATAGAGATGTGTGGAAACACATTTCCTTACTATTGGTCATATCTATTTCTGGGGATTTGTTTTACATTCTTTTTCACTTTTTTCCCAGCTAAAATTTGTATAATGTGTATATAATGTGTGTGTATAATAACTCATTTTAATTAAAACATAATAAAATTTGAACACACTCCAACAGTAGCAACAGAAACCACCACAAAAAAAAGAAAGAAAATAGTGTCTCTGGCTAGAACTCAGTCACAGGGCCAAGCAGAGCGGCAGGACAAGCTGAGAGAGGAAGCCTCACTATTTGTGCAGGCAGCAGAGTAAAAGGGATGGTGAACAGCTAATCACTGTTCATTGCAGTTTCTTGCAGCAACAAAACATATCCACAATCAGGTGATTTTAGCATGTTGCAGCTAGACCTGTACTTCTCTTTCACTGCTCTACTGCAGGGGTCATACATAGCTTTGACTGATACTTGGAAATAGTAGACCTCATGAAAGTGTCAAGTCATCTAAAGAAAAGCTGGTCAAACCTACAGGATCTCTGGAAACCCTTTAGTTCCATTTGAATATTATAATTTTGGCAAACAGAGCTGATGAAACTTTTGCAATCATTTCATAAAATTCCTCCAAGCCGTCATCACTTTTCTTTTTAACATCAATACGTTGCTCTCCCTTCGTTTGGTAATTACGTAATACTGCTACCAGTCGAATTCAAACTCTAGAGCCTCTGCAGAATTTCTGAAGCTACCTTTATGAAACTCCCGAGCATCTTTAGAAAAGACAAATTAAAAACCTTCCATTTGTACGGTTTCAGGAAAAGCTTCTACCAACAAAATACTTTGTAATTTTCAACTGGTCCTAAATATGATCAATGAAACATTTCTTTGAGATTGATTTTATACAGGAGCTTGGGAAATTAAACCTCTCAACAGATCATCCTTTACTGGCTGCCAACAGGATGTGATAGATCATCTACCTTGTCTATGTGATTCATTGTCGTTGAAGTAGGGAACCTCAATGAGCTTCTGCTGGGCATGGAAAGGAGAAGGCAGATGAAGAAGATGCAGCACTTGAGACTTTTCAAGATTGTTTTTCTCCTATAATCGTCAATCACAGCGCATCTTTTTCTCATCTTCTTTTGACACATGCACAGACACAGAGCTGTGATTGTGTGGTCATGAGTTATCTTTGCTGTTCACTACCCTCTTCCTTCTAGTATCACATGTCTTCTTAAGGATCATTAGTTCTCTGAATGCTGTGAATACTGACACTGTCTACAGCATCATTATTGGCACCTTGCCCTTCCCCCTCCCCCTCCCCCAAGGACATAAGGATTCTACTTGGAAATTTCTTTTTTACTGGTGGAAAACATATCAATTTATAATAAGCGTAATTCCTTCTGCACCTAAGCATTACTGGCAAAAAAAAAAAAGTCTTTATTCAGGTGACTCAGATTTGCAATGTCAGAGCTCCCCTGAGAACACTCTGGTATGTTTATGTGTTTTGCAAGGGCCATTACAATTTCCTGGCAGTTTTTAACAGGGAAATGATGTGCTTCGTTAGGTAACAGTCCATACTTTGATATTGGACTCCCTGAGTTTGGGTCTGCCAGTTACAAGCAGGGTAACCTTGCAAAAGTTATGTAATCTCTCTCTGTCTCAGGTCCTTTATTTGTAGAAGGAGGACATTATAAAAATATTTACTGCACAGGTTTGTTGCAAGGATTAAATGAGATAACTAATGTAAAGCTTCAGCCAAGATTTGCCACGTGTAAATGTCCGTGATGATGAGAACAAAATTCTAATTTTAATTTCGCACTTGGTTTATTTCCTTTGGTAAATCTCTACCACTCTTCATTCTTTCTAATAACTCAGGGATTGGACAGATTTTTTTTTTTTTTGCAAATACATGTACTTGTTTTATTAAACGAGGTATCTAATGAGACTCACTGAGCCATCACGCACCAAAGCCTATGAATAAAACATACTTGAAAGTGAGGCATTATAGTGTACTAATTAAGAACATAAACTCTTCAGAAGTCAAAATCATAAGATTCAAATCCATAACCCACCATTTGCTACCTGTGAACCTGGGGCCAGTTGCTTAATCACTCTGTGTCTGACTTTCCCTAACCAGAGAATGGAGAAAGTAATAGTACATTATTCATAGGGTTGACCTAGACTCTGTCATTTTATTTATCTAAACCTCGAGCCTATTTTTTTAAAGCTGTAACTTTCCAGCAAAGTTGAAGGTAAGAATACCAATGCTTACTGTCTCTAAATATCTGGCAGAATTTCCTACATCAGAAATTCGATGTAGGCTTTATTATCTTTTTCCAGTTAAACGTTTACTTATTAACTACCATGTCCTGGGTATCACTTGGGTGATAGGGATGCTGAAAGGAGGGATAAAGCATGGTTAGTCCACTGAGCAAGCTTCTGATCAGTAATGTAACAACACAGGGAAAGCTGGGAAAATGGAGATACAGTTCTGTTTCCACATGACTTGGAATACGTTGGTTCAACTTGATCGGATCACATTCTTTCACCTTTATTTGTTGCAGATGTTTATCTCATTGTGGGTCCTAATCTTCAGACTGCTTTTCTTAAATTTTCAAGAAAGTCTGGGGGATTGGGGGAACAGGTGAAGGGATTAAGCAGTGCAAATTGGCAGTTATAGAATAGGAAGGGGGATGTTAAGAGCAAGTATAAGAAATGGAGTTGCCAAAGAACTTATATGTTTGACCTATGGACATGAACAAAGGAGGGGGGATGGCCAGAGGGAGCAAGGGGGGTCCTGGATGGAGGAGGGCAAAGGGGGGAAGGTTAGGACAGCTGTAATAGCATAATCAGTAAAAAAAAATTTCAAGAAAGTTCATCTCTACTACTTTCCATGACTTCAGGCTCATGTTGTTACTTCATTTTATTTCCTGTATCCCTCCTTTCTTTCCTGTCTTCCCCCCTTCCTTCTTTCTATACCTCCTTTTTAAAAATAAGAATATCTGCAACAGATTTTAATAAAAGCTATCAGGCAATTCCAACCTAGTATAATTTAGTTTGATCAGAATTTCACTTCAGCTGAGAAATAGCAGATGTTGAGGACATCGGAATTTTTCTGGAAGCAAGAGGAGAGAAACATGTAACCTGGAGACTGAGAACACGTGCTTGAAGGCTTAGGTTGAGCAACTGGTCATAATGGGATATCCAGAGGCCAAGAAGATAACCCAGAGTTGCCAGAGACATGAGAAATAGATGAGTTGGAAGAACAGTGGTGTTGCTGGAATGACTCAGAATTATGTTTTTCATGGTTTGTTTGTTTGTTTGTTTTTAATGCTAACATTAGAAAAACAAGTGGCAGTGGCAGGAATGGGGAGACCTCTTAGTTGCCCATTTTGTTGTCAGTATAATCTGAAATGTAATTCAAGACATGTTTTTTGAGTATTTATTACATGCAATGCACTATTCTATGTGCGATGGGTACAGAGTTGTAAGGGCAGGAGAGGTTGTCTAAAAAGATGCATTTGAGCATCTTTTCTTTTCAGCACTTTGACATAGTACAGGAGTTCTTGGCCTTTCCTTTCCTTTTCAACATTATTAAGGAATAAGACTATCGCTCTCAGTGATGGTGACCCAGTTAAATCAGTGATTCTCCATGGAGAATTTTGGGGGAGTGGATCTGAAAGCAAGCCATTTATCCTTGGGACTTGGTATGGGTACATTCTGGTGTGTGTAAGATGTGTAGGTTGAAAAAGGGTCCTTATGGTTCCGATTTTTTTACTCATGTGTAGGGAATGTGGAGGCATCTTCTAACCTCTCTTCCTTCTTTTATAAGATTACCATATATAAAAGAAACCAGGACCCATAAACTCCAAACACCAAACCACCACTCACATGGTCCTTCTCCAGTTCTATATAATTCACCTGTCCCCCATCCCAAAGTTGGTGAGTAGTTAAACAAAAAAATAGATGAGCACATCATCACAAATCTCTAAATCAAGGTTTGTGCTCTTTGATCAATACCTTCTCTCATTCCAGTTTGCATATTAAATTATTTCCTTTTGTAAAAATCATCAGGAAATCCAGCTTTATTTCTCCATAAATTTTTCTAAACCATTAGCCCTCTATTTTCTTCACTTCCATTCTTAACTAGCTTAGATTTCATATTTTAATAACACTTTTGCCATTACCACAAAGTCTCTTACTTCCCTGTGATTTTGTCACACCTATCTTGCAACACATAAACTTGAGATGAAGCTAACAGCATTTTTTCTCTACCTTACATCCAAGTATATACAATTGCAACTGGAGAAATTTATAAACCATGATATATCGGTATAACTACAAAGTCATGATCAGCAATGTCCAATAGAAAATCTGCAGTGCCCCACAACTCTTGGACATTAATAGGGTTTATTTGTGTTTCCTCACAAATATTTTAGACATAAACTCCACACATACCTTGCCATCTACTTCACAGAGAAAATTGAAGTCACTTAGTATTTATTTAAATTTCTGCTCTTAATAGTGTAGATCTCACCATGTTTTCCGTCATCTCTTATTACTTGTAGAGGATGTTCTTCTTCCCATTGTTGACCCTTACCTTCATCTTCCTAGGATTCTTACACTATGTTATTTCATCTTTTTCCTTTCTGTTTAACGTCTGCCTTTCAATAAATCCATCCCATAAACTATTGAACATGTTCATATTTAAGATACTGCTATTTGAAATGCAAAACTTCTCTCCACTATTACCTTACATTTCTCCTCCTCATAATGAATCTTAAAATTTTTTGTTATGCAGCCTCCAATTCCTGGCTTTTTATTGTTTTGTCAAGTCACCCCAATGATTCTTTAGCAACTGTTCTTGTTAATTACCCAATTATCTTTATGTGACTAAATCCGGGGGACTTAATCACTGTTCTTTTTACTCAAATTATGAGCTGAGACTATGGGCCACTGTTGTCCGCATTTTGGGAGGAAACATTTTGTTGTTTCCTTTCCTTCTGAGAGCTCACACTTTTCTATCTGTTGTCCTTCTCTGTCCTTTTGTAATCTCAAGCTAAAATACTTAGTAATAGTGTGTTTCCATTTTAAGTATTCCTTCTTCCATTGTGCACTTTTTTCAGGCGAACCTTGCCAGGTCCATGGCTTCAATTATCATTTACATTTTAATGACTCTTGAATTTACATTTCAGGTCAAAACCTCTCCTTTTATTTCAACATATGTTCATTTTACTTATCTAACATATCCACTTCAGTGTCACAAAGACAACTTACCCACGGGAGATCTTTGCTTTCAGTCTAATTCCCATCCAGTGCTCTCTGTGTCAAAGAATGGGTCACCGTTTATTTTCTTGCTCAGAAATAGAAATCTTGCAGTCATTTAACACTTTCCTTTTCTCCATACATCCACAATATCCAATCTAGCATCAAGTAAATTTTATTTTATTTATTTTTTAAAAGATTTTATTTACTTATTTTTAGAAAGGGGAGGGAGGAAGAAAGAGAGGGAGAGAAACATCAATGTGAGGTTGGCTCTCACACACACCCCCACCAGGGACCTGGCCTACAGCCCAGACATGTGCCCACACTGGGAATCGAACCAGTGACCCTTTGGTTCGCAGGCCAGCCCTCAATCCACTGAGCTACACCAACCAGTGTGCATCAGGTAAATTTTAAATGAATTGAGCCACTATTAACTTTTTTGTAGCACTGTTTAACATTTCTACCTTCTTATCTTATCCCTTCAACCTCTATTGATTTTAATTCATACATATCTTTGGGAAAACAATATTATTTCTAATCGGTCTTCTCAAGAGCCACTCTGGCACCAACCAAATCCATCTTCCAAATTTCAGCCGGAATGATTTTTTTCTCTAGACATAATTTTAATTGTATCAGTCTTAAGCATAAATCCCTTAAGTGGATGCTCATTTCATTTATGATATAAACAAAATAGTTACCACAGGCTGTACATGATTGGGCATAAGCCTTTGTCTTCAACCTGATCTTTGTCTCTGTACATGTTATTGCCTGTGTCTGGAGTGCTCTTCTACTTCCTCATTTGATTCCTCTTACTCTTCCTTCGGATTTCATGGTAACTTGTTACACGAAACCTTTCCCACCTCAATTCCTATTGGAACTCTGGATCAAGTTCACCTTAAGCTCTCTTGCAGATTCAATTTCCTTGATTTTGAAACATATTTTATAACAATATGCACATTATTTCAATCATTTTGTTGTTTTCTCACTGCAATATCAACCATATGGTTTTAGGAGGCATATTTATTTGTTTTCCATTATATCCCCAGTATATAGTACAATGCCTTCGATACAGAAGTTCAATATTAAACAAAATCTACTATTTAATATCACATTAGAGATACTTTTGTTCTGGTCTAGTTCAAGTGTTATTATCATCATACCCTTGAGAGGATTAATCACTGCTGAAGCATGAAAGGTTCAGTGGTGGGTGAGAAATAGAATTTGCTTACTGTGTTTCAGAGATCTACCTCCTTTTTACCATAAAAAAAAACTACCCTTTGTGAAACTGGCACTACTGTTCAAGATGACAGTTAAAGATAGTCTTTTGTACTAATGATCAAAAAGTGGAAGCTGTCAGGTAGATAACTGCTCCCCTACAAGACAATCAATAGACTTCTACTTTTGTTTCAAGGTCTGTGCTTCTGCGGGACTGCTTAATAGGGGTGGGGCTTACAGCTCTTTTACATTTTGAGGGTTAGAAGAGGTGAATATGTTCATGATAACATTTCCCAGATTAGAAAAAGGAGTTGAGAGTTTTGTAATGAACAAAACTTGTGAGCTAATCAAGACAACATACCCTGGGGCAGCACCAGACAGGTATGTGAACAAAAAAGATGGAGCATTAAGAAAACCCAGCAAAGTAGTACTAAGGAAATGAAGCCCCCTCTTCCCACAGGCTTCGTTATACTAAGAGTTGAGCTGGGGAGATTATGCTGCTGGGGAGGAGAAATAACATTCCCATCAATATTATGTGTCGGCAATGAACATACCTGATTCTTAAAAAGAGAGTTAGAAGAATATCACCTTTTGGAAATCTCTTCAGATTCTGGAAAACTCTTTCCTTTTATATCTTTAAAAAGTGCAGCCTTCATCCCTCTGTTGTTGTTTTAGTAATTCTCCAGAGGTGATGCCACCGTCACGCTCAATGAATCAGGAAAATGTCTGACTCAAGAAGTCAAATTTTCAGGTTGATTAGCAATGTCTCAGAGGCCCTTTATGATGAGAGATTCACAGGGATGTGCTCAGCCCCAAGCCTAGAAAATTGCTAACTTCTTTGTGTCTCATTTTTCAAACAAACCCGGGCTGTGTGGCAGACTAAAGATAAAATCAAATTCTTTGAAATTCTTCCTTTCAAAAGGTGGGCTTTATTTCACCTCCCCTTGACAACTTTGACCAATAGACAGTGGAAGTGATATACCAATTTGGGGCCTAACTTTTCAAAGAATTAGCCGTGTTCTCTGAGACGTGAGAAGTCTGACTGCTTTGTAGGAGGGACCATGTAAAGAAATCCTGAGACTTCACTGATAGAAACACAGAGTGATTCAGCAGAACCTAGCCCCTTAGCTATCTGACAAAGGCTCTAGGCTTTTAATAATGCCATTGTAAATGCCCAAGCCAGCCCAGCCACCTGCTGAGTAGCACCGAGTTACTCCATGTGGTAAAGAAGTATAGCTCAACTCATCCCTGGCTGAATTTCTGCCCCACAAAGTTGTGACATTAAGCAATTGTTGTTGTTTGGTGCCACTTTATTGAGTATAGTTTGTTATACAGCAACAGTTAAACAAAACTGTCTAGGGGCACTGTCAAGGATAGCTGATCCAATCACCAATGTGCTCACAACAGTCACCTTTTGCTCTTTTCTGCCCATGTCTTATCACTGAGAAATTCCTTGTAAGGGTGAAGCAATGAGATCTTGAGGGTACAAGTTTTAGACATTACTACAAGCATCAGAGTTTTCTGGCCTAGTGTGAGCTGTCGTGACCTGAGATTCTAGGTCTGCATCTAGCTGAGAGTGTGCACAGTAGACCTCATACATGTTCTGTAAATTTAAAACATATCATCGATTAATTAAATGAAATGCTAAATCAGTTTGATATATTGCATAAGAGAATACCAACTTCTGAAAGAACAGAGTGAGAGCCTTGGTGACCTTACTATCCCTTTAAAACAACAAAAATATAGGCAGAACAATGACAGCTAATCATTTTTAAAGTTTTGTCAGTTAATCCAAACTACAGAACCTGAAAATAATCTGTTCAAGAGAAACTACTAAACCTCAGTTAGAGGGGGAGGAGGGAGGTGGGTCTGTCAACTTTGAACTTGGGGCTATTCACATAGCCTCTCCCTTCCCAGCTCAGTGGCATAGTCTGTAAAAGCCAGCAACACGGCAGGCAGCAAAGAGATCTGACCTACTTTTTTTGTTGTTTCTTTGGTTTTCTATTTAATCTTTATTGTATTTTTTTCCATTACCATTTAGTCCCCTTATACCACCCCTCCCCACAGCACCTATTTTAGAGTTTCTTTAAAAGCACCATTCCCAGAATGCAGCCAAGTTTTAACCAAACTTGCAGCTCCCCGGGAAATCTATTCTCAGAGCATAGTGGCTGTGTGATCTGATCCAGAGCTCAGCTCAGTGGAAGTAGGGAAGAGGAGGAAAGCTACTCCCAGGTTGTTGCCAAAACAATAGCAATTCCTGGAAACAATTCAGCTACCTAAGGTGGTGATTTCAGTTGAGGCCAACAAGAGGTTGGCTGGGAATTTAAAAGGAAATCCAAAGATCTAGACAACCATAGGACCCTTTGGAAATTTTCAACATACTCCTGGGGGCCTAAAAGACTATGAGAAAGCCAAGAAGAACATGGGAAAGGAGAAGTGCTGACTTTGAGATTCTGTATAATTGGGAAGTCAGAGCTAAGACTGTCTTCTAAACTACCTCGTTTGAAGGCTAGCCTTCTCATACACACCACTTCGGCAAAGATAGAGATGCAAGGCAAGGCTTTTTAGAAAATCTAACCCATCTTGGTTGGCCATTAAATTATATTGACCCCAGTTTTGATACCCAAGGAGCCAGATTTACAAGCAAAAACAATAACTTAAAAAAAAACAAAACACTATCAGAGAACTCTACTCAGAGGCCACACACAGCAGAGAACACAAAATCTACTGAATTAGTTTAGGAAAATTACTAAGTAAATAAACACCAATAAGAAAACAACAGCAACAAAATACCAACAACAACAAACCTTTTGGGACAGAGTAATCTGATACAAGAATTGAAAGACTATATTATCTAAATATCTAGTTTTCCACAAAAATTATGAGAAACAAAAGGATACAGGAAAATATGGCACATACACAAGGAAAAAAAAGAGCCAGCAGAAAATGTCCCTGAGCATACCTGGGGTGTGAACTCAGTAGACAAAGACTTTAGGTCAGTAATTATAAACAAAATGGGTTCAAAAAACTAAAAGATACTATGTCTAAAGAACTAAAGGAAGGTATGACAAAGATGTCTGATCAAAGAACATCAATATAGAGACAAAAACATTTTTCAGAAAATAGAAATTCTGTAATTGCAAAAAAAAGTACAATAACTGAAATGAATATTTATTAGAGGGGCTCAACAAAAGATTAAACTGTCAGAAGAAAGAATAAGTGAACTTTAAGATAAACCAATAGATAAAATCTAGGCTGAAGAGCAGGAAGAAAATAAATGAAGAAAAATGAACAACAGAACTTTAGGCACTTGTGGGAAACCATCAAGTGTACCAACATATACATAATGGGGGCCCCAGAAAAAAGAATAGTAATATTTTTCTTCCAGTTTGACTTTGTATAGTGTCTATATTATTTTCTACATTTTGCACTTCTTTTCTTCAACACTAATAACACCAATTCTGACAGTACCAGCCAAAACACATGTATACCTTAGTATCTCTCCTGATTTTACTCATTCTTTCAGCTTCCTTTTTAACTGTATAGATTCTGCTATGTGTGTCTCAGTTTTGTAAGTTTTAATAGGATCCTTTTAGCAGTGGCAAACTAAACTAGGATTAGAAAAATCAAGATTTAACCTTTACCTCATCCTTGATGTTTTTAATTTGTTCTAACAGTGTTTTTTTAAAAACTCTCTCTGGCAGTTGTCATTTCATACCTCTATAGCTTTATTGATAAATGAATGAAAGTACTTAAAATGAAAAGAAATGGTGACAGAGGTGATTCAGAATGTAGAAAAGATATCTTTTTAAAATTTTTTGAAGATTTTTACCCTGTCCCCCCTTTTTTTGTAACACACTAAGTGAAAACCATTGATTTCTTAATATGTATAGAAACTATGACCACAGCCCAGATCACTTTCTAGGATAAGGAGTTTATTGAACTGAAGGTGTCTTTTTTCTGATAGCATCCAAACGAATAACTCAGTAGATTTACAAAAATTAAAGAAATCCTAATGGGGCATCATAAAATACCACATGGCTGTGAGTTGGAATTGATTTTCCATGAATTGAGCACGTTCCTAAATGGTCATGGGTAGATGCAACTCTTCCATTTTGTATTGGATTATTTCAGCAATAGCTAGCCCAGAATCTGATTTCATTTGAAAGACGACAAAATTATATTTCTCTGCTGATTCTCCAGGTGTTAGAAGTAGATGAGTTTTCTTTTCTTTTTTTATTTTCCACCAGTTCCCCCTAAGTTAATTTGACAGAAATGGCTTTTACAACAAGACAACATGTGATAGGAATTGCATCAAGAATAATGAACGTGTCAGACAAATGGCAAAGCATAATTGGAGTAGCTTGTTTTCTTTTCTCTGAAATTGTAATACATTTGACAAACCAAGATGTTGTGTCTGCTCTGAAAACATCACTAGGGCAATTCTCTGATAAAACTAGCTAGTTGATACTAATTAATAACAACAGAAAGAATATTCTAAGCGAAATTTCAACAGGACAAAATGGTAAGAACAAAGCTAAAATCAATGTTCTTATTTCTCTCAGGATAAGAAAGTGAGATTTGCATTGAAGATATATTAAACGTAATTGAAAACATAAGGTTTCTGTTTAGTTCTGTAGCAATTGATTATGTCACCTTAAGCAAGCTACTTTTTAATGATTTTTGTACATATTCTTTCAATAATTTCTTTTTCGTATTGTATGTGAAGTCTTCTTCTAAACCCTGGTTACAGAGATCAGCTTAGGCATTTCTTGAATAGTTTAACACCGGGTTGTAGAAGCTGAACATTTCGGGGGATTTCAAGAAGTTAGCATAATGGTACCAACATATTAAAAATAAAGACCTAATGATCAAATGGCTTAAAAGAAAAATCAGAATACTTTATTACTCTCTCATGTACAAGTTTCAGTGAGACCTGTCCATGTCAATGAGGAACTAGGTTCCCTAAAGTCTATCAGGGACCCATGTTTCAAGTCACTGCTTCGCCATGTCCCTATGACATTGTTGCTGTCTATACAATGGAGGCTGGGCCCCTGTCACAAGAAGAGAATGTGGGTGCTCAGTGAACAAAGATCAAGGCTTAGGAATCGTAGGCCTCACAGTCCTACTCCAATGACAACATCAGAGTCATACAGCCATGCCCAAAAGCAAGGGAGTCTGGAAAATTTAGACCAGCCGAGCAGCCATACTGGCCAAGAGAAAGAGTGACCAGATTTCAGTGGCCACTAGTTCTCTTTGAGAAAGACAGAAAATTCAGAAAGCACAGTAATCACTGTATTTCTCATCTATAAAATAAAATATTAAAAGTTAATTTGACTTCAGCCTTTGAAAGGAAGCCCCTTTGACATAAAGCAATCTCTAATGTTCTCAGTTTGCATAAGAACAACACAAAATAAAAAGATTGCAAGCTTGAAAGAAAAATAGAAACCCATTGAAAATGTGATGCTCTACTAATTTTAAAGCCAAAATAATTAAACTTGGACCAAGAGATACCCTCTGTGGCTAATTACTTTTTCTAATTATGGTTGTCACCAGTTTTTGTCAAATAAGTAGAGTTAAGTTTGTAGCGTTGTACACTCATAAAATATTCTTTCTTGGCAAATTTTAAAAATTTAACCTTTCTTGGCTAAGCTAAATGTGGCTCTGTCTTGATCAGCCCAGTCCTCTGATGTTGTTAAGGTTTAAAGTCATCTTAGATCTTTTAAATTATCTTTAGATCCCTTCCCTTTCAAAGAGATTCCAGATTAGAAGTAGAGTTTAGTCACTAGATTAATAATAATAATAATAATAATAGCTCAGAGATACTGGTTCACTAGTGCTCTGTGGGCCCCAAGGGCTGCATTTCTTATAAATTCATAAACCTGGTTAAGAATCAGTATTATTGTGACCTCAGCAATAGAAAAGTGTAAAGAGTTATTTATTCCCAAGTCTGAGTTATTCTAAAAGTCTTCAAGGGCCCAAATTGAATTGGACACAGGTTATTAGAAAGGAGTAAGAGTTGGAGAGAGAAAGTGGAGACAGAGAACATGTGCCACAGGCAGACTGGGAGCCTCTGTTTGACTCTGTGCCCCACCCAACCCCCCACTTGGCACCATTGCCACCACGGCCGAGTTTCTGTTTTCAAGTCAGATTTGGGAAATTCCTTTTCTCAAGAATCTTTTTTATGTGTTGAACTATTTCAGCTAGAATGACACTCTTCCTTTGAAATAAATCCCCAAGCTTCTGGGGAAGGTTTGCTTGCTTTGAGTAGATTTGGTATCTCTGTGTTGAGGTCAGCACTCCATAAAATTGGCAAGGTGAAATGGAGAACAAAATCCTGCCTGCCATGCATCTCTTTGAGGCCTTTCAGAAGGTAGTGAAGGAAGAGGTTATTCCCATCTTTCAGAACTTGCCAGTGGCACCCAACAAACAAAAAACAATCTCAGGGGGATATTTGGTTTCATTAACATCTGTACCCAGAACTCTCTAATCTCTATTACATTAGTTCAATTTACCATTTGCTTTCATTTTAAATACTTTATTAATAACTCATATTATAAAAACATTTTAATTCTTGAACAGATTGATTATCCTGTCTTATTTTACAGAACCAAGTCTTGGATGGAGATGATGCTACAGGGAGGATGTAGTGTGGTTCCAGGGATGGAGAATAGAGTGAAAAAGTCAGAATTTAGCTTTGTGCTCTCTCATTCCTCCCCACCTCCCCTTCTCTCTCTGCCTCTATCCTCCCTCTCCTTTCTTTTGTCTTCCTCTAAGCTCTTCTGGAACATCTGGATCCTAGGCATTTTTTTTCACTGGACTGTGTTGGGACCAGTGGAATCTTTTCTATCCAAACAGACCATTTAGCAAGTCTTGCCTAAGGTGCTCAGTTACTTAAGTAGAGACAGTGTTAATTGCTTTCACAAGAACCTATTCTACTGTGAAAGATGATTACCATATTTATTCATATAATTTCACCTGTTAGTCTACTCATAGAAGAAAAAATTTTATAGTTGCACTAGTGATGAATATACTGTTGTTTACACTAAAAAAACCTAATCACCTTTCAAGAGTCAGTTAAACATCTTACACTTTGTGATATGTTCCATTGAAGACTTGCTTTCCACTCTCAGAGGAAGTTAGTTTCCCCCCTGCCCTGCAATATTTCAGCATTCTTCTACTACATAATTATATTTATTTGCATGCCCATCATCTACACTAGAACGAATCATATTCAATTTTATAAATTCAACCATAAGCCAGGTTTGACATTTTTGGACTAACTGAATAAATTAGAAAATGAATATACATTAGAGTGGATCCCCCCTTCTTTTTTTCCTTTAAATTAGATTTAATTAAGTATGGTTGTCACCTAGTCTTCCAAATTTCAGGACTATGCGGTATACATACCAGTGAATATATTCCTCATTCTATCACTTGGGCCAACAAGAAGCAAGTAAAGATGATTGTGGATAAGGAAAGTGAAACTATTCAGAGCAGAATAATTTAAGAAAAACAATAAAGGGTGGTATTCTATGTGTACAATGCATTATACTTTTTAATTCGTTGTTTAATTTGGCACTGGCAGCCATTCTCTGAGGGTGGTAAGTTAAACATTACTTGACCTTGATGTAAAGAGGAAGGATAGGGATATGAATGGACTCATCCAGGTTACAGAGCAAATAGTAGAAGCAGAACTAATCTAATTTCAGATTCCTAGTGCAGTATTCTTTTCACTACATCTCATGGTGGACACCAGCTGTGAGGGCTTAGCTGGCATGCTTAATGAAGAATAAAAACAGGCTTCTTCTTTTCAATCCAGAATGGGTTTGTTCATTTTGTTTTATTGTATATTTGTAAGTATGCATTTTAAGTGCTCTGAATTTCAACTGCCTGCTTGGGGTTTCCATTCAGTTCACAAGTTTAGATAGGATCTTGGGTCAAATGGAGAACTCTATTTATTTGCAGTTCTCCCTGAAAGTCCAACAGACAGAAAGATAACAGAATACCTCCTTTCAGGTTTTCTTTTTCTTTTCTTTTCTCTTCTTTTCTTTACAGTCATCAACCTATCATTCATGTGACCCCACCTAGATCGCCGCGAGCGAAGGCTGCTGCTCTTCTCTGGCAGGACTGATATTTGCAGGGTAACAAATCTAAAAACTCAACTGATGATGACACAGTATGTTGAAAAATTGCTCTCCCATCTTCCTCCCCCCACCCCACAGCCAGTTTAAAATCTGTCTTTTAACATTTGGAAAGTTTCCTTTAGCAATTGTTTCTGCTGACTTGCCTGAGATAAATTACACTTCTGAGGCTTTTTCTCTGTATCATCTACATCTTCGTGGTGTCTCATGAAGGTAAATATCAAGAATAGTCTCCAAGGGGAAAATTAACAGAGAAGGTGACATCAGAGGACAGCAGGCCCCGATGGAGAATTTTGGAAGAGGTGCAGCACTACTGCAAAGAGGTTTGTTGCAGCACCATTCCTATCATTTTGATGATTTCAGAGTGCCCGTATGAGTAGAGGTGTGTATACTGGTAGTGGCTAGACCACAAGGAAGAGGGAGGGGTAGCCTATTAATACCAGTTGTCAGCACTGCATGCCTGTTCTCTGACCTTCTGACCGCTTAGACACACAGCAATTCCAGCAACTTGGGGTTCACGGCAATGTAGACCCTTACTCCAATGTACCAGCTCATTGAGATATGTTCATGCCGAAGGGAATCTGGCTTCTTGATTGGCTTCTCAAACAAAATAGCTTTCCTGATGTGATTAATAAAGCTCAGAACAACTATGCTGCTCTTTAGCTTTTTGTCCACAACTTTCTGGTCATTGTAGGAAATAGCTTACAAAACAGGAAATCTTTTCATGTTCCAGGTGATCACCCAGACTTATTTGCCATGAAATGTCACCTTCTCAAGTGAAAGAACAGAATTTATCACAATTAAAGAAAATGTTGGCATGTGGCTTTAAGTGGTTTCACAGTCCCTTTTAACTTGAGATCTCTACACCATTTGTTAGATGTGCACATGTGCATAGAAAATTTATTATGACTGTAAATGTTAACATGTTCTTCCAGGATGATTACATAATTTTATTGCTTTCAGAAATGTCTGCAGCAAGAAAACTTTCTTGCCTTTGAGAAACTAATGAACCCATGTTTATGACCCACAAATGTGTATTGAATGGTGAGGTAATACTCACTGACCTGTGGGAAACTCATTTTCCACCTTATGTTAGGTTACTACACAAAGTGAGCAAAACAAATTAGGATAATTATTAGAGAGCAAGGCACGTGATGTTTCCAAGTATAATTTTCTCCAACCAATTGACAAGGTGTGAAGACATGAACATCTAATTGGACTAGATTAGAGATGAACAACAATTTAAGCCCCTGTACAACCTTCTTAATCTGGGATTGTTATGTCAGCTTTTAGCAAACTTTAATAGCATATATTTTTGTTCTCTGTAGTCATCAGCTATAGAATTTGATCCTTTATTGTGCTAGCTTCTGTTGATTTGGAGGTGCTGATGCCATCCCTGTTCTCTTTTGTATCCAAGAACACTGAAAAATAATCAGGAGGCAAACAGGGGTCAAATATGGTATCATTTTATTAGTGGTTTCTCAGTAGCTCTGAAAATATAGAGCTCCCTAGTAATGTTGAATTGGAGAAACTATCATAGCTTGCTACCTCACTCCTCCAACTGAACTCCTCCAATGAAGCTAGAGAAATGTGGGACATGTTTGAAGGGAGGCATCCTTTCCTGGTGAGCTTTTTGTGTGAAAGCAAGAAACAGAGGAGAGTGTCAGCCATCCAAAAAGAGCCAAGCAACTGGCCCTTGTGCTATTTCAGTGTAATGACCCCCACTCTTACCAGTGCCCAGCGAAAGCCAATATTTCACCAGTCTCTATGAGAAGATTGAATAATTGGATAAAGAAAAGGATGGGGTAAGATCTGCTCCCATCCATGTAGCTCCCTCCTTCTTGTAAAGAAGGCAACATTCTTCATTATTAGTTCTTCTTCAAAAGGGTTAGAGTTGAAGCTTGAAGTACTTGAAGTAGAGTTGAAGTACTACTATTTTTAAAAGTCCATAAACCCTGCGTTAGTCTAAATACAAATAAACAAACAATAAAGCTCTGGAAAACTTTCAATCTAATCATAATTAGCTTTTCTCTTGCCCTTGGAGAATTAGAAATCATCAGGCCTCACTCCTTTAGCATGAATGAAATTGTTGTCCTTAAAAAATGGTCCCTACCCAAGATAGAGCTGACTGAAGTGGCAGTTGGTGACAGTGGCTCAGAATAGAAATCCTTCTCCTCTGTTTCACAACTAAATACAAAACACTGGTGTTCACTATTTCTGGGAAACATACTGTTGCCACATAATATTCCATCTAATAGTGTAATTTTAAACAGATTTTTGAAATTCCAAGCATAAAAGAAAATAATAAAGTAAACCAAGTTCTTATTTTCATATTCCCAATAATAAGTGATTAACCCTCATGGGAACACTTTGAAATATGATTCAGGAGACCTGAGTCCTTCACTACCTCTCTCTAAATATCTGACCTTGAGCAAGTTACTAAAGCCCTTTGTCACTCCAATATAGTTAGGATTGAAAGAAAATTAATATTAAAATTAATATTGAAAGAAAATATATGTTATTAATATTAATAACTTATTCAAATCCCTATTTCTACAGATAAAGAAACCTAGAACAAAACTTAGGAATCTTTGAGGCCAGATCAATGAAAGGAAAATCAAGAATAAAACAAGAGTATTTATTTATTTATTTATTTATTTGCAGAGCTGGTGTGTGGGTAACCTGAGAATGTATTATGTCAAAGGATGATGTTATATAAATTAAAATGAGCATTACTATTGTCTGCAGCATATCATTGGGGGAAAATTATTAAGACTAAATTTTCTACACAGGACAGAAAGGAGCCTGAGTAACTGAATTTACAATTAAAAGAAAATGGGTACACTCTAAAGATTTATTTTAGTATTTAGAAAATAAAATAGCCCATTGAAATGTTTAAAACCATAATCAACAATTTCTTTCCATTTAACATTACTATAAATTCTTTCTCACATGCATTCATTGTTTCGTTTTATTAATTCCAGCTCTTTTGGTCTCTTCCAGTTTAGCTGGACATTCAGTGAATAGGGGGAAAGTTCATAGCTCTTGGCTGACTGATGATTTTGCCGTGAAAAATAAAAATTCAATAGTATTTTATGGGGAATATTGCACAATCACCTACAGACATCAGTGACACTATTCCTGTGATCTACCGCTTCCTTAAGGCCGCCCGCGGATGTCCTTATGAGAATGGTCGACTTCTGTCCCTCTGAACCCCACTGATATGGGTCAGCTGTTCTCATTCAATTACATGGTGCCCAACTTTGGGTGTTTCTGCTCTTCTTCCACTTTTGTCTTCTAAGGCAACCTGCATGTAGCACCCACTGATATTTAAAGAGTGATCCCCATGCAGGTATTCTCAGTTTTTGGTAGGACTTACTTCACCTGATTAACTGCCCCAGGAATTATATACGACTACATTCTGGTAAATTAAATCACATATTAAATATGTTAGAAGAACTCAGTTTCTCAAAAAATTCCTTAGTGAATCCCCTCCCCACCACTTCTCAAGCCCTTAATTTAGCTGAATTCCAACTCTGGGTTCTTATACATTCAGCCTATTTTAAAAATAGGTCAACTGTACACCAGCTTAATTGTTAATATAATCTTCAATACAATCAATCATTTGGTATAAGGAAAATGGTAGGGAAAATTGAGAAAAAATAATGTATTAAAATCAGCTTTGGCTTTGGTATTTAGAAATGTTTATAGGCTGACTTTGGTTCTGGATTATAGTGAACAACTTGTAATAGGTGAATAAATAAAGTTCTAAAAGAAATGTGTAAAACTGATCGTGTGAAGGCAGATTATCAAATAACTTTCAAAACAGAAATGTCATCTTACATCATTTCTTTTAAAAAACAATAACTTTTATATATTGCAAATGAGTTCAATTTGCTTTTAAGAGTGTTTCATTTAACTGTAACAATAGTGAAAGGTTAGAGACTTTGCAGAGTCTCTCATTATATTTGGCATTTTTCACTTGATTGAGCAAATCTTTTGCCAACAATTTGAGGAGGCTAGGTATTTGAAGATAAACTTTAAATTTGTTCAGTCCAAATTGTTTGCTTAGTGTTATTTAAATTTAAAGGGGTATTCAATTTTATGCGCAGTAATAAGTTATCTGTCAATGGAAATGTTAAAAGGAGATTGGTTGAGAAAACTTCTGCATTTCCAGGAAGATATATCCTGACCAATGGCTTATAACCTTTGTTAGGCTTTAGAATCACAAGTGGAGTTTTTGTTTAATTATTTTTTATAGATCCTAGTACTTGACTGTAGTTTTTGTGATTGGGTCTGAGCATTAATACTGTTTAATAGCTCCCCCAGTGATTCTAATGTGCACCCAGGCTTGAGAAGCATTCCTCTAGCCAATTTCTCTACTTCCTTCAACCTCTTAAGATTTTGTCAATCCAAGGGTATGTTGTCCTTCATACCACCTTTAAAAAATACAAAAAAGAGTATGTATTTAGTTTTTCAACTAAAAAACTAAATCAGAATATAATGAGTTATCCATGACCTAAGCAACCTAAAATGAATTTTAATTAAAAAGTCTAATTTTTATATAGGTGTCTACTGTGTTCCAGGTATGGTATAAATACTTTACATACAGGGTCTGGCAGAAGTAACATCTGCTTGAGTGCGGTTGGTAGGGTAATAATATGGGTGTACTAATTTATAGCTTCAGTTTGAACATTCCACCTAAAATGTCATATGATGTGCTTGAGTGTGATATTGTTACGTTACAAAATTACATGCTTATGATTTTGTAATAAAAAGGGGCTGTTATTTGTGCCAGAACTTGTATATTAGCTCACTGAAGTCATAGAATGACTATATGAGGACAGTGCTATCAATATCTTCATCATCATCATCATCACTCCCATTATGAGTAAACTGCTAAAGAGATTCAAAAACATGCCTATCTGCTAATAAGTGGAAAAACTGTAACCAGGCAGTTTGACTTCAGAGGACACATACTAAGTCAAACGACTGTACTGACTCTCACAGTTTTACAAATAGGACCTGACACAGCTTGAGCGCCCAAATAGTTCTTCCAACAGAGTGGCCTCCTTCAGGACATTATAAGGCTCTCGGGACACACTTGATTTGTTTTGAATGAATGAGTGCAGACTTCAGCCCTGTCTGAGAGAATGAGCTTTACTCTCCAATACCATCTAGGCTTTCCATTAGAAACGTTTTGAAGACAGATGGAAATTCATTCTTGTTGTGAAATGCTCAGAAAATGATGTGGCACACCATCCCTGAGGTAATACAGTTTAATACCCAGCCTCCTTCCTTCAGAAAGTTTCTTCTTATATCTAATCCGAATCCCTCATATTCCAATTTACAGTGTTTTATTTTGTTATATTCTCTTCTGTCTTCAGAGAGGCTGGGGGGAAAATGGTTTGGTAAAGTGCTCCTTCCCTCGGCAAATAGATGGAATACAGGTAGAGCTTTGCACTCCATTCCCGTCAGGTAACTGAAAGCACTGCTGCAGGGGGTGTCCACCCTGAATGGTCAGGAGCATCACCTAGGGAGCTTTAAAAAAGGGCCATACCCACACCTCACACCAGTGCCATGTTGTGGTCATCTTTCCATGTCAAAAGAGCTACCTACTTCCTACTTGTCAGTGTATTAAATTGTTTGCAGAGCTGGCACTTTTAATAAATTTTGATTTTCTCTGCAACAAGTATTTGCCAGTCTCCAATACGTTCCATAGAGAGTTGCTCACTTTAGTCTTCTGATATGGCCAGTTCGCCCAGTGAAGATGATCTCTTGTCTGAGGACTGTACACCTACGTAACCCACTGTGCGTGTGAGGCAAAGTCCAGCCATTGCTGATTCACAAAATACCAGACACACACTTCGAATTCCTCAGCTTGTGTCGTGAATGAAGGCACTTGTCTCAGTTGTGGCTGTGGCTAAGGATTCCTGAAACCCCAGAATAAGTGACTGATTCTTTGCTGCCCCACATAATGTTCTACCTGGAAAGCAGAGGCCTGCGGTACAAAGGCTGAGCCACTGAACTGAAGCCCTCATCCCGGTGGCAAAGTGCAACCACAGGTCGAGCTGCGAACAATTAATGCTAATGGAAAAAAGAGTGTGAACCAAAAACTAAATCTCGCTGTGATTTTTTTTTAGAGTTCCACTTCACTCACGTAAATGTTTTATGTTTATCACCAAAATGTCAGCCGAATGTCCTCTCTGTGCTATGCTAAAATGAGGCAGAAAAGAAATTCTCCCCCATGTTTTTGCACAGTGTCCCCTTAAAACACACATGAGTCTTTTCCTTGAATAAAAAGCAGATTCTCTTTGTCTTCAGAATTGCTCCAAGGGATTGACTGTAAACATATTTCCACATTGTATACACAAAAATCATCTAATGTGCCATGAAGTTAACAGGTTGGCAGGCAGCTAGATACTTTATTGTTTTCTTATTTACTAAAGAGCAGGACTTTTGAAAACTGGAGAGTATATATGATATAATTGTGCAAAACAACAATAAATCCACATGTGGTATATAAAAGGTATTTTGAAAAGTTAAAAAAAAAAGTCTTGACAGAACAATAGAATCCGAGCAACGGCTTGGTGTCTCAAACAATAGATCTGCTGTCATTATTGATTTAAAGCAAAATAATTCTTAGGTATAAAATTGCAAGGAACTAAAACACCCACACCTGTTCCTCTGAATGCAAAACAAGAAGACAGACGCAAACAAAATAAATAGCGCAAGCATCTGCAACAACAGCGAGGGCACGGGAGCGGCCCCCGGGGCCCAGGGAACGGAACCGCCCCTGGGGAGCAGCCGAGGCCATGGGTGCCCCTGGGGTGCAGCCGAGGCCCACGCAGCCAGGCCCGGGGCTGCAATGAGAAGAGGAGAAAGGTGTCCACTACTCATTTTTACCTCTGTTTTTTTCCTAAGAGCTGCCAATTCTCTCCTCGGTGATTTATTACTCTCACTTCACAGGGGAAATTTAATATTTGGTTTAGGAAAATGGCATGAAATTAAAGGACACTGAGAAATGCTCTGAGCTGCTCTAGGGAGGACTGAAAACATTTTGGAGATGTCTGTGTATTGCAGTTTCCTTTATTGGAGGGAGGGAAATTTTGATAAAACCTGATTTTTGAGTTTCAAGTTTCCCTTTTCTGTTCCTAGGGAAGGACAACGGCGCCGGGCTCCATCAGGAAGCGTGGGTCTTTGTGGAACAAGCCTAAGGAGCAAGTACTGTCTGCCAAGCTTCTGCACGGCGGGGAGCCCGTTCGGAGGCAAGGGTTACTTGTAGGCTTATGCTAATCTGCTCAGCCAGCATCTCCGGGAGGGTTTCGTGTTTGCTCCATTTTTATTAGAGGTGTAGGCACCACACGAGGCATTCTCCTGGGTGTCTAGGCTGCGGGATGGAGGCCCAGATATGCGCAAACAGAATGTCTCTGCAGCCCCCACCGCCTCTCTGCAACCGGGCTATCCCATTCCCTAGCTTTTTCTGGTGTCCTCCTGAGGATAGACCTACATACTGGCGTTCGGTGCTGGGGCCTAAGGACTCTGAATTCAGGAATTTTTGGTTTACTGTGGGCAAATGACAATCTTCCTGGGCCTCCAATTTCTTACCTTTAAGCAATGAATGTGGATGGTTATAAGTGAAATAAACCCAATCCTGGCATTGTATGATTAGAGATTTACTGTCTTTTCACACACACACACACACACACACACACACACACACACACCCCTACATACTTCCGCAGTTTGAGACATCGTGATACAGTGTTAAGAGCTATGGTTTTTTCACCCACAGGGATGTTGGGCTGACTCAAACGGAGAGAATTTTCTAAAAGTTCATATTTGCTGTTCCTGTTTTAATGTAGTACGGCCTCTGGGGTAGCTTCTCCTGTACCTGTAGCAAGAGTAAAGGCAGTGAGTTACTAACATGTTTTCAGCCACTAATTATGGATTAATTTTGCATATTTGATGTACACTTAGGTGAGACGAAGATTATTAACTCTGAAATATCCCCAGTCTTCCATCCACCCGCAGGTTCATCCAGGGTTTGATGTTTGCCTCTCAACTTCCTTTCCATCCTCAAGGGCTGCTTCTCTCTCTCCAGGTTTCTGTGAGACTTGAGATTTTATAATGCAGAAATTGGGAACATAGTTGAAAGAGAATTCAAGATGCTGGAGGAAAAGAAGGAGGACTTAGAACATATCAGTTGAATTAAATAACACAGAAATGAAAGAGAGGAGTGCAAAATTTTCATGCTGGAAGAGAAAACCGTTTCGTTCAGGGGAGCATCTTTGCCGTTGCAGAATATAACTGTAGAAAGAGTTATAGGAAGGAAAGAGAGGGAGACCTTATAAACATAAGACCACCTTAGACTAAGTGTTTGGATCACCTTCGTGCTTTTTAAGAAAAGCGAGAAAAGACATGGAGCTCTTATTGTTGTTGTTGTTGTTGTTCATTTTGTTGACTATTCCATGACTCTGAGACTGAGCCACATAGTATCAGGTGGTACACATGTGGTGGTTCTTTTTAACTACGTGTTGAAAAGGTAGCTCAGAATAATATTTTTTTTTTTTAGAATTAAAAAAAAAATTTTATTTTTAGACAGAGGGGAAGGGAGGGAGAAGGAGAGGGAGAGAAACATCCATGTGTAGTTGTCTCTAGCACGGCCCCTGCAGGGGACCTGGTCCACAACCCAGCCATGTGCCCTGACTGGGGAATCAAACCGGCAACCCTTTGGTTCGCAGGCCGATGCTCAATCCACTGAGCTACACCAGCCGGGGCTAAATTTTTGTTTAGCTTACAATTCATGCCAATATTAGTTATGAAAAAATGTAACTCCCCTCAACCCCTGCAACAAAACAGAAACAACTAACATTCATTAAATTTTGATGTCAGATAATGTTCTCAATGCTTAAGGCATGTATTTAATACTATCTTTACAGACATGTCCCCTCAGCTTCTACTGCCCTTTTTTCCCAGCTAAGATGATAATTATGATGGCTATAGGAAGCTACTCTGTTATTCATGCTTTTGGCATAAATGCATGGCTGTCATTATGCCAATAAACAACCCAAGGCAAATGATAATGAGATCAATTCTGAACTCAATCCAATATCACACAGTGCTTCCTGAGCTATGAAGCTTTAACATGTTATTTGTAATTTCTATATAATGACTGAAAGTGATCTCCAAATTCCCAGAATGGCTGACTGGGCTGCGGATATCATTACTGAGACAGAGAAAAGTGGTGTGATAAAGGAAGGGTTAAGTGGCCAGGTCTCCAGTTAAAGCTATCGTCACATCAGCTATCCAGACGAGGTTGAGGGTCCTCTATTTCTGTAAACTAATTTTCTGTGAATGAATTCTGTGAATCCATTTCATTGGGAAGAAAAGGCTGTTTTATATTAAAATATTCATTAATAAACTGATCACTTATAAAATTAGAACGCAGCCAACTCTGTCTGATAAAATTGCAGAATAAAACTACATGTTTTTCAAAAAGGCAGGATAACATGTATTTAGTTTAACAAGAGTGGTTTTGGAAAACTGCTGGAATCCCAAACACAGGTACTGATGAATATGGACCTGGGAGAGTTACTCCACTTGGAGGCTAGAGAAAATGGAGGGGGATTTTGACTTGGCGGGTTATTCAAAAGGGAATGGTTTGAACATCAAAAGATCCCTTGGGAAAATGGACGAGCCCACTGAGTGTTTCTGCAAACTGATCTTCTATGATTGTTGTGTTAAAGTTAAACCTGAGGGGATCAGCATTGTTTCTTGCTATCATATAATCTGTTTGAAAAAACATGCTTTAAAGAAATCCACATTTTTGTTTATTCTAAGACTTACTACAGAGTGCCTTTATATCCCACATCTCTTCAAATATAAAATAAAACTTTCTCTTCGTGCTTGTAAAGTTTAATATATTTACGAAAATATCTAAATTAAACCCCTCTATGTATGTATATATGTACACATTATGTATATGTATGTATATGTCTGCTCAAACCAATTATTCCATGCTACCCCAGAATATATACCACCTCTCATGTCTGATAACTGGTTTTCCTGGTCACAGTAAAGGGCACAGCTATTCTGAGATGGATACCAGGGAACTGGTACTACTTGCACTTTTCCTTCTCCTCACCACTGAAACTCAACCCAAATTGCTCCTAGAGTCTGGATCTCAGCTGCAGCTTCCCCATCAACACTCAGGAATCCTCCACTGTAAGGCATTGTACAGTGCCAGCCATTAGAGGGCACCAGTGTTGCAGACTGTTTCTAGGCAGCTGGAGTCCTTACCCTGCAGCAATTTTTGCCAGCAGTTTCAGAGAGAAAACCGGATGCTTTGATGGTGCTGGGTGATAACCATTGGTGGATGACCCTCTTGCCTCTTGTATTCTGTACTCTAAGGTAAACAAATAATAAATTTGATCCATCTCTTTAAAATTTTCCTCCTTTACCTATCAGTGATACTAATCTAAAGTCATTCTATAGTTTTTATTTGATAAGGATCACTCACTCTTGAAGCTTCCCCGACAGGGGAGGATGAGATATGGAGGGGTCATCTCATGGAATGTGAAGGAGGGTATAAGAAAATGTCAAATTTAAAAAAAATTAAATATTGATAACCAGGGAACTAAAATGATAAATTATTATAGTTATTACAAATCACTACAATTATAGGGGGAGGAGGAAACATGTTGAACACGTTGTTAGAGAACACCTGTCTCACTGAGGCAGTGAACTCAGATATGAAAGCAGAGCTTCGGCCCGGTGGGGTTCAGATGGAACTGGGCCAGAGATTAGGAGGTCACTTTTTTTTTTTTTTGTCCTAGTGCTCATATCAACATGTTCCATTTAATTAAGGTAAAGTAATTAGATGACTGTGACAGTAAGCACGTGATGTCCATTAGCAATAGTGGATCATTCCCTCTGCAGATTGTTCACAAAAACCTTTAGAACCAGGCAGTCTGATATATTTATAAGGGAGAACACATTAGTTTTAATATAGGTCTGAAAAATAAAGTGAATTGGGAAGAATGAATTCTCTCCTTTAAATTCCAATTCTAATGGGTTTCAAAGACTAAAAGAAATGACAATTGGATTATCTGTTCCACAGTTCTGTTTCCTTAATGCAGATAACTGATATTTGAATGTAATTTGGAAATGTCACTTGAAAAAAGTAACAGCCAAGCAGAATTAAGAGTGGATAAATCAATAGATAAGCCATTAGGCTCTCCATTCAAAATGTCACTGTGGAGTGTTACACTTCATGTATTTGTGAATCACTGTCCCCTGCATTGTCATTTTACTTATCTGGTCCTGCTAGTGCAGCTAATTAGAAGATCGTGATGCTGAGCACAAAGCCCAGGTCACGTGTTCAATTCCTATACATTCAGCATGCTAAGACTGGCAAGGCCTCATGTTTCATTGTCATAGCCTCCTTGCAGTGACACCAACCTATCCCTTTGTCTATGAGTGGCTTCTCTATACATGCTCTTACTCCAACAACAGCAAAATTGATTCCATTTTCAGTCCTACCTCTTTCTGGGCTGCAGTTTTCTTTCCCAAACCCCTCATCCAGCTGTTGAGAGCTTCTTCATTATTCCAGGTCCAGTTTAAAGGTTTCCCTGATCTCCAAAGCCTAAGCAAGAGTTTTCCTTCTCTGAACCCTCATGACATTCTGTATCTCACTTTAGGAAAATTGTCTTACTTCACTTGTGATCATATCTTTTATCTTCTAATATAGGATAAGTTCCTTGAGGGCAGGTACAGTTTCTTCTGTTATATTCCCCACACTACTAACATGTCGCTTTGTGAGAATTAGAGGCTTCAAAAGTATTTATTAACTGGGTTAATGCATTAACTAAGTTAACGGATTAACTGATAATGGTACATTAAGGAATAAAGTGAGCTTGACCCAGTATACTAAAAAACCAATTAAATAACACATTCAAGTAGCCATAAGCCTGTGTATAAAAGAAAGTACTCTCCTTTTTTCTTAAATTACAATCGTACTGTGTACTCTGGACTGGGAGGTAATCAATCACATGCTGAATACAGCAAACAAAGGCCGGAATAAATATGAAGACTCGCTTTTCATACTTGTGCTTTGATTTATCCTCAGTGTATGCAGGGTGCAAACAGGTGACTGGCAGGAGGGCTATTTTATATTTCAGACTCCGATTTCCTACCTCTGGAGAGGAACAGAGGGAATTCTTTAAGAAAGGGGGACAGTTTCTCAGGCAGAAGAATCTAAGACACTGAAGAAACACAGGAGGGAGCCCTTTCCAACCCAGTCAGAGAAAAGAAATGCACCCCTGGTTTTAGAGATGCTGTGTTCCCTAAGCCTTGAAAAGTCATCTAACACTTTTCTTCCCTTTTTACCTTTTTATAATTCAAAGACTTGTAAGGTTGAAAAATTATAATTGGGTTATCAAAAAGTATATTGAGATTGTATCTACAAATATTCTGTTAAAGTTTTAGTCTTTCATTTTTATGCTAAATACAACTGAGTTAATTTTATAGAGCAGTAAATATTTACATTGACTTATATGTATATGTGTAAACTGTGCATGTTTTATTTTTTGGCATAATGTGTTTTGCTGTACGCTCCAGGATTTAACGGAGCTGGCCTAGGATTCAGGAAATCTGAATTTCATCCTGTTTCTCCCATTGTATTGGGTTGGTCAAAGAGTTTGTGTGGTTTTTTCCCATAAAATAGAAGACATATTTTCACCCATAACTTTATTGATTTGGATATTGTGAGTATGTCTGTTATCTCCTGCATGGTATGACATTGATTGTTCTCAACTAATGCCTCGATTTGATCACTATCAACTTCAACTGCTCTACCCAACCATGGAGCATCATCCAGTTTGAAATCTCCAGCACGAAACTTCGCAAACCACTTTTGACATATTTGATCAGTCACAGCACCTTCTCCATACACTGCACAAATCTTTTTTTTTTTTTTTTGCATTTCAGTTGTGTTTTTACCTTTTTTGAAATAATGAAGCATGGTATGCCAAAATGTCACTTATCTTCTTCCATCTTCAATATTAAAACAGCTACATAAAATTTCACCAATTTTGATTATTCTTTTAATGCATGATGATATGACAGCTGTCACAATACAATATAACAAAATTGTTTTGAACAACGTTAAAGACAACTAAACGCTACTAGAACTCATTTTATGGGAAAAAGAAAAAAAACAAACTTTTTGGCCAACTCAGTATGACTTTAGATAAGATAATTAATGACTTTCTCCTTCCTCTTTTTTAGTCTAGAATCAGAGGTTTGGATCAGATGGTTTCTAAGATCCTTTCCAGGTTAAATAGTTTCCTGAGTCTATGAACTATGATGATTTTATTAAGTCTTTGATAAATATTTGGGATATGGATATCAAATGTATATACACCATAGGTATCTACCTTTTAGGTCTCTTATTAAAAGAATCAGTATAAATGAAATACATTGACGACAACAGTTTCAGAAACCAGGAGGGTGTACTTACACTTTGAGGTTAAAATATTTCTGCACATTTTCTTTGTATTTTCTTACTCATATGGCCTTGAAATGACTCAGTTTTGGTGACAAGTTAGTTCTATAAATATGTGAAGACATTACTTGATCTTTTTTATGAGTGTGTCAGTTTAACTGAACGAAGGAAGTAGTTTTATTCCTCAGAAGCAGGAGCTGAATGTTGTGATGGCTAGTTTGCGTGGCTTTTCTCTCAAGCAGTATTGTTAAGTGTCTGTATTTTGAGGAGTAAATAAAACTTCACTAGATTAAAGATGTTGCTTAAAGGTTATACATAATAACTATCTTAATTAGGGGGTAGGCAGGATTATCACTATAATGCTGAGCTAAATTACTTCTGTCTTGCCCTCAGCCCATGGATATAGTTATCATGCTAGCTCTTGGCTCTCATTCTCCACCTCATTTTCGGTAGGACGTTCTTATTTCTCCTACCACCTTCCCCATTTTTGCTCTCTTTCTCTCTTGGGCTCTGGGACTCTTGCATTTCTCTAGCAAGCCATAGAAAGCTTTGATAAGTATGGCCTGACTAACCCTCTGGAGGAAATTGGAGATTGTGAAAAAAGAGGAGAGGATGAGAGAGCTCAAGAGGTTATTTTCTGGGGGAAATAAAAAAAACCAATGGCTCAGTGGTTTGGGGGATAAGGAGGGGAAGAGGTATGTGGAAAATAATGTAAAACATCTCATCATAATGTGAACTAAATCCGGAAGAGATAGAGACTAAAGCTTAAGAATGAGCTTCCTTCCTCATCACATAATTCACTCTCTCGACAAACATTGAGCATCTTCGGTGTCAGGCGCTATGCCAGGCCCTTGGTATCAAGGTTCAATTAGATGCGTTCTATGGTTTCAAACTACTGGGTTCTAAACAGGAATGTAAGCAGGTAAACAAGAACAGAAAAGAATAAGCAAATACCAAGAGTGGTGGCACAAGGGAGGGGTAAATATTCTGCTTGTCTAGAACACAGAAGCTTCACGGAGGAGGAAATTGGTGCGGTTAAGTGTAGGACAATTACTAGTTTTCCAGGCAGATTTAGGGGGGAAATGGTAATGCAAGAAGAATGAAAAGTTTTGCATCTGCACAGGGGAAACAGTGGCACAGTGTGTTCAGGGAACCAGGAGTTGTCTGGTGTGGCTGGAGACCACGTTCAAGGGAAGGGGTGGAGGGATATGCGTGTATAGGTGTATATACGTGTGTGTGTATACACACCAAGTTGTACATAGGTTGTATGCTTCCTGATACAGATAAATTTAGTTTGCTAGCTATACTAGGAAAAAACCTGTAAAATAAGTTCACAGGCATCTGGTCCCTTGGAGACAGAGTTTTTCTTAGGTACCTTTCAAATGAGAATCACTGAACAAGAGCTGTTGTGCCAACCATGTGTTTCTCTGCTGCTGGTTTACGAAGAATCCAACCAGCAATCTTATTATCCAGACAGAAAAAATTAAAGGCCATATTTCTCCATGAGGATTCTTTCTAGCATTTTTTCATACAAAGTCTGCTCCACAAGAAACGCCCTCGCTCGTGTTAGCACCTGGTTCCAATTATGAGTTTTTTCTTATTAATAGCTATAAAGAGGCAAATTGTGTAACCAGGCACAATTTGCAGAGCTAAAAATAACCTAATCTCTGTTACCAGGCCTTTAGGCACAAAACAAGGGAATTTTCTTCGTGTTAGCACTCATTTGGTGAGTTTGCTTTTTTCTTATTTGCATCCATGCCCGTTGAAGGACAATTAGTCATAGGGTCTGGCACTCAGTGTTAGCAAAAGCTATAACCACACAGGTCAAGGAATAAAATTCTCTGGAAAAACAAATAAGCACTTTAAGACTTTCCCAGATGTCTCAATAGTACCACGTCATAACTGGCACAGGCGACGTTGCCCTTTCTGTTTGACTAGGCTGTGGAGGAGTCATGCTGAGTTGAGAGGTCCTCTCATCCTCTCTTCATTATAATTGCGGTGGGCTCAAAAATAGTTTGTTTATCTGATTAAGGTAGACCGTTTGGAAACAAATGCCGTCTTGACTTTCACATTGTGGAAGGCATGGCTTCTCTAGAGACGAAAATAGGTAGGGGAAGCACAGGATAAATATTAAGGGGTGGATTGTCCTTCCTGGGCTCTTGTTCTCCTGTGTCCGCTCCGGTACCCTGTGATTTTAGGACCCACTTTACTTGGAATCAGAATTGATGGGGCTGTTCGCTTGGGCTCAGTTATGGCATACTCACCAGAGAAACTCTAAGGAGCAGGGCTGTAAATCTTACCAGCAAATATTGAATTATCTCTGATTATTTATTTAGGGAATTGAGAGTCTTGAGTTCTGCAATCAAATGTATAAAGATTTATTATGAAAGGGAAATTTTAAGAGCAGGAAAAACAAAACATTTAGTTGTTCTATGGGTGGAAGCACCTCTAAACAGCAGGGTTGTTAAAAGCTAAGCCTAATTTAGAAAGTAGGGGCAGATTTGCCTCCCTGTGCCCTGCATTGTGCACAAAGCAACAAGAAAATCTTCAACAGTCACTGCCCAACACTCTCTTGCTGTCAGTCAAAAATAAAATACAAACATGAATACCTTTTTCCCTCATCAGTAGAGACAAAATAAAGTTGGTCAGAGACTGCAGGAGCATTTATTTGCTCTCTGCACTTTCTGTGTGAAGGAAGCATAGAAATGGTCCCAAAGAGGACCTTCCTGCTGTCTCTGTTTTATAATCTTCCAGTAGAGTTGACAATTCTCACATCTCTGTATTTGCTTCCTCCTGTTTCTTTAAAGGTGCAGAATTATGGAGAACATGTCATTGGATTTTGCAGAAAACCAATGATGATAGAATCTGAGGTACTCCACATAAGCTCTACCACAAATTTGATTACTATAACACCTTGAATTAAAAAATAAGACCGTATAATATAGTCGTCGACATAAAATTTACCTCAGACACTCCTTAGGTTTTTAGACGTGACTGATTACTAAGTCTAAAGCCTTAGTCTCAAACAAGGTAGCCTCAGTTTACACAATATATGCGGTTGTTATGAGCCTAATACGAGTACAATAGAACTGACGTTATAATTGGTAGATGAAGATGAAGTTGTTGCTTCTGAATCTCCAGCAGAGCTTCCCCATTGTTGCCCACTGGCACCTCCAGGTATTCCAGAGTCTTCAAGGTTATTTATTCAGAAATCAGTGCCTCCACTGGACCTTACCTGATAAAACACACATTAGAAACTATTAATTTAAAGCAGTGGTTCTCAAATGAGGGTGATTTTGCCTCGCAGGGGACATTTGGCAATGTCTGGAGATATTTCAGGTTCTCATGACCACCACAGGAAAGGTGGGGGTGGAGGTACTGCTGGCATTTAGTGGATAAAGGTTGGGGACGCTACTAGGCATGAACTCAGGGTGGCCACACACAACAAAGACCTACCTGGTCATATTGTCCACCATGCTGAGGCTGGACTCCGATTTAAGGGATCTTTAGATCAATGGTTGACATACCATAGCTTATGGGGCTAAATCTTGTCCTCTGCCTATTTTTGCAAATAAAGTTTTATTAGAACACAGTCATGCTCATTTACTTATATATTGTTTACAGCTGTTTTTAATGCTACACAGATACAGTTGAGTAGTTGTGACAGAGATTGTGTGGCCCACAAAGCCTAAAAACATTTATTGTTTGGTCTTTTTCAAGAGACCAAAAAAAGCATTTTGTAATGTAAATAACCACTTTAATTTTTCAGATAAATTTAGGTGAAAATGATGCAGTAACAAAAATAATAATATTCAATGAGGACCCATATGCAGGAAAACATCTACGTTCTATAGGGCTCAAATTCTGTTCAATATTAGATGGCTTTTTAAAAAAATGTAATTATAAAATTAGTATAAAATTACATATTTATTTACAACAAGAAAGGAAATCTCAACAAGTCATTGGAGGCTTACAAATTCAAGGCCCTTTCTTCTAACATCTATTTACTCAGTTTTCCCAAAATACTTGCATAAAAGAGCTTTCTGGTAGCATTCTGGCTTACCCTCTTTCAGAATATTCTACATCTCAGCCATTCCCATCAGCCACTTAGGCTGGAACAACCTGGGCCTCTAATTAGCTTCTCTGTATCGTCAACTCTGCACAATGTGTCTAGCATGATGTTGTTGTTTTTTAAATGATCAATGAGCATCAGAAGAGCTGGGTTTTAATTCTGGCTTTGCCACTGTGTGAACTTGGTCAAGTGAGTTCATTTCTCCATGTTTCATTTTCTTAAATAGTTAGAATGTAGGCCATTCCTCTAAGCGTCTGATTTCTATAAGCTATTGCTCAATTTTCTTTGATTTTAAAAACTCGGACAATGTTGGAATAGCCTTTGAAAGTTTTTCTTTTCTGTTCTATTGCCATTTTTTCCCCAGTTAAAAGAAAATTGGTGTCTTAAGGCCAGTATTCTTATTCCATTTCAGCTCCACTCCAGTCCGAGATATTTAAATAGTTCTGAATTGTCTATGAATTATTGTTATTCCTGTGGGTTCCTCCTTTACAATTAGTTCAACCAAGCCTGCTCCATCCAAATACATGTGTTCTACTTTTTCACTTACTTTTCATGTTTTAAAAATGTGCTTGAAGTGTTCCATGTAAGAGGCACAAATAATACAGCTGTAAGACTCTAAGAGAAAGTTTTTTTTTCCAGAAGGTTTTTCAAACATTCAGGTCTTGCTATTTTTCCAAATTATCAGCAGATTAACTCTACTGTTCACATTGCAAACATGAATAATTCCTTCAACTGGATTTCTTCATCCAAAATGGTTCTCTAGTGAATAACTTTAAATCAAAGTCTAATTTTAGTTAGCATATCCAAGAGCTAAAGAATTGCCACTTCTAGTTAGGCCAAGAATTCGTCCTGTCCACGTATACCTCTGATATGGCACCAAGGACTTTTTAAAAAATATTTTATTTATTTATTTTTAGAGAGGGAAAGGGAAGGAGAAAAAGAGAAAGAGAAACATCAACGTGTGGTTACCTCTCATGAGCCCCCACACTGGGGACCTGGCCCACAACCCAGGCATGTGTCCTAGACTGGGCATCAAACCAGACTCCCTTTGGTTTTCAAGCTGGCACTCAATCTATTGAGCTACACCAGCCAGGGCAAGAATTCAAGGTGGAAAGATAAAGGGCATTAATGGGGGATGGGAAGGTGGGAGAAGGCAAGGGAAGTGACAACAGCCATCATCAACTCTCAAGTTCATGATGTTTCCAGATTTTAGATTTTCTATGTAGGATGAATTTATCTACTCATATCCCTATGACCATCACCCATCCCTACCTAGCCCTTATATTCTCATGAGGTTTTAGCAGAATGATAGATAGGTATGACTAGAAAGCACCTTGGGGATAATTTTCTAAGTGGATAAAAGAAAATGAAGATAATTTTTGTAACAGCTAATTATAAAGGGAACTAAGCCTTGGAAACAAGGTTGGGGAATACTAGTTGAAAACCCATTTTCTTAAATAATTAATTTACTTTTTACTCAAAATAATACAAGCATATAAGTTAGAAAATGAAAGCCTTTTCATGCAAACAGCTTCCCCTGACTCTCCCTTCCCTTTTCAGTCATGTTTCTCAGAGACAAATACTTCACCTTAACTGCTGTTTCTTTTGGTATTTGCCTCCATAATTCTAAATGAAATGTTTAGGTAATAATTTCCTGATTTTCCATTTAGGGACATAATCTCTCGCAAATCTGGTAATGCTAACTGACTTGAAGGGCAATACAGGGTAGAAATTAAAAGTAAGAACAGTGGAGGCAGGAGGCCTGGGCTTAAAACTTGGGACTACCACTTCTCAGCTCTGTGGCCTTGAACAAGTTACTTTATCTCTGTACTTTAAGATCCTTGTATGTGTAATAGACATGAGTACTTTCTCATTGGGTGGTTATGAGAGTTAAATGGATGAGAACATGTAAAACATCTAGAACAGTCTCCAGCACACAGTAAGTGCTAAATAAACAGAAGCTGTTTTCAGATGAGTGTTTAGCAGTTTTATGGCATTCCCTACCTCTCCTTTCTCCCAGGACCACATTTACAGGTAAATCTCTAGTGAATAAAAACATAATTATGATCCAGAACTACTTATGAACACTTTGCTGTGTGACTCTTCTAATTTCCCTTGTGATCAAATTTTCCTTTCTTTCAGAAAACCACTTTTTTTTTCAGAAATTTGATTTATACCTTGATTTATATATGTGTTATTTCTTTTCATTCATTGCTTATTTGAAAGATGCCTACTGAAAACTGTGTTTCCAAGGGACTGTTTCCTAACCAATAACTCTTAACATAAAAAAAAGAAAAGAAAAGAAAGAAAAATCAAAGTTTGACCAAGGGTTCCATCTGGGTAGATTATACTTCAGTCTTGTATTGCAGTATGACCATGCAGGATTCCATTTTTTGTGACTCCCACGTCTTCCTTTTTCTTGTAAATTTTCTCATTGCAGGAGCACATTTCCAGTACCTTCCACAGAAAGTGTTCATGGAGAATCCATTTTTGAGAACTTGCTTGTACGGAACTGCCCTTCTTCTATCATCATACTTGATAGACAGCTTGGTCTATGTGTAGAATTCTAGGCTGAACATTATTACATTGGGAATGTTTAGGGTAGTGTTTTCTAGCTTTTGAGGAGTTCACTACTCTTCTGATTAATGGTATTTATTTATAAACTCTTTCAATTCTTTGGAAATCCTGCAAGATCTCTGTCCTCAGTGACATTTCATAATTATGTGATAGCTTTTTATTTGTGTTTCAGTTTGTAGTGCTTGATACTGGGGAGTTGTTTAAATTTAGAAACTCATGTTCTGCAGCTTTAGAGAATGTTCTTAAATTATTTCTTTTGTAAATTTTTCTCCTCACACAACCTCCGTCAGTGAGGTAATGGACATAGTGAACTGATTTTCTAATTTTTTAATTTTTTCCATCCTACTTTCTACTTCATTTTTATTTTCAGAGAAATTTCCTCAACTTTATGTTCTAATTTTTTCATAAACTTAGCTCAGTTTTGCCATCAGATATTTCAAGGACTCTTACCTATTCTCTGAGAGTAAGCTTCTTAGCATCCTGGTTTTATTCCATGGCCTTAGGAGTTGATGATGAGGGGTTCATTGAGGTTTTAATCAAGCTTATATATACACTGCTCTTTATCCCATAGTAATCAGAGTCTTGTATTTAATTTTCAGCCATACAAATTTAGGGGTAATAAGGCTGTAAGACATGAGGTTTCAAAAACAAAATTCATACAAAGTTAATTTAAGAATGACAAGAAAATTGAGATATGGTAGCTAAAGCCTCTTTCCCAGCATCAAGAATCTTAGAAATGTTATTTTTAAGTTTGATAAGAATGGAATTTTTGAGCAAATGTGCTGTGTGGCATGAACTAATAATAGTTTTATTTACCCATTAAAATGTTAAAATATATCCTTATTTTTTATTTCTCTACTTGTTCTTAGCCATATTGAACTACTTTTCTCCTGTATCATCAAGCCTGAAAACAAATTGGTGGATCGTAACCTAGGTGGGCCTTAGAATGACCTTGCAAACTGTTTAAAAATGTGTGTGTGTGTGTGTGTGTGTGTGTGTGTACATGCATCAGGGCCAAATCCCAAACTGTCTGGATCAGATTCTTTAGTCATGGGCCCCTGCATCTCTTGCAAGCACATCCCTGTGATTCTGCTCACATGTACTTGAAAATCCCTGAAGTAAATGCTCAGACTGGTCTCTATCCAGTGTTTGTGTCAGATACAAGAGTTTATCTCAAAGCCTGATTCTCAGGAGTCCTTGTCTTTCCTTAGAGCAATGAATCTACTTGACTCTGAGTTATCAGTCAGACTGTCTGAATTGTCAGACAGAGATGGAATTTCATCACTTTTCTGCCCAGATGTCTGATCTTGGCTAAGTTACTTAACCTCCGTGAACCTGAATTTATTCATCTGTAAGAAGAAAAGAGTAAGCCCCAATGATAGAAAAAATGTTTAATACATGGTAAAGTTTCAAAAATTTTTTTCTAGTTTCCTCCTGGTTTTGGTGACATTTTGGGCGAGTGCTTCCTGATGAGGTAGGCGGCCATAAACTCACTGATAACCCATCTCCAGTTACTGGATATGATGACTTGCTCTAGGTAGATCCCTTGTACACAGCGAGTCCCATCCAAGGGGTGTGGGTATTCCTTAGAGTCAGTCCCAGAAAGTGACACTTCCTGATCTGAGTACCTTATCCTCTTCCTGGCTTTGCAATTTCCTGACCTTGTGCATCTTGAGAGGTAGCCATGGTAGAGGGGAAATGGCACTAGGGTTAGGAGATTGCTGTGGCTTTTTCGTCTAGTAACTGCATAACCCCAGAAGTTTCAGAGAGGCATTCCTGGACCTTCTAATAAGAATAGCTTCCTTGCGGTTTACTGTTTTTAGTATGTATTTTATTCACACCACTTGTCATTTATGTAATGTGATTATTATATACATTTTAGAAACATACGTTCTGAATAATTGGCTTGCTCTCTGCCTGTTCTTCTGACCTCTGAGCTCCAAGTCTGTTTTGCTCACCACCATGTGCTCAGCACAGTTTGTGTGGTGCTGACCGCCTGATAGAATCCGGGAATACATATGTTAAGTGAATAAATAAATAAATAGATAAAATCATATTCCCTTTCTTCCTCCAGTAATAATTGTACAGATCAAATGAGATAATATATATTTGATGCTGTGTAAACTATAGTACTATAAGTATAAAATTTCTTAATTTTGTTAACCTAGACCTCTCTGCAATTGCATTGACAGAAAACATCTGGCCTCCAACCGTACTACTCAGAATAGTAATGGTCCAAGAGCGAGGAGCAACAGCCCCATCCCGCAATTTGTTAAAAATGCGAACTTCTAGACCCAATGCAAGACTTACTAAATCAGGACCCCTGAAGGCAGAGTCCAGGGACCTGTGTCCCAAGGAGCACTGTAGGAGGCAATTTGGGCTCATGTTAAACTTATGGAATCGCCACCCTACAGGGCACTCCTAACAGAGTTTTCAGAATCGCATAAACCCTGAGTTATCTTTAAAGTTATCCTTTTACTTATCTAAATAACTCCTCTGAACCTCATCTTCCTCTGATCATTTAGGTCCCAGAAAGGCCAAATCCCCTTCCCTGGACAATCGCTCTTAACCATTAGCACCTTGTTTATTAACTCCATAGATCATAGTTTCTATATCATTCATAGTTTACTTGTTTTTTGTCTGTCTCCCCCAAAAGATAGGTATTCCATAAGAAGGGGTGATGCTTATCTTAACCAACAACTGTGTTAATCCCTAGTTTCTAACATAATATAGAGTTTGGTGCATAATAGAGTTCAGCAAATATTTGTTAATTGGATAAATGTCCTAAACAATGTATTTATTGGCAAAGAGTATGGACTGAAGTACGGGATTCATACTGACGGTTATATATGGCTCATATTAAAATTTAGACCAGCTTCCAGGTTCGTGATAATCAATATAGATTTGATGGATTCTGAAATTCTCTAAATTTTAGTTATCCTCTTTTCTTTGTAAAAGAAGTTGAGATTTCATCCAGCGGTAAGCACTGAATTGCGCCCATGCCCTGTTGTCAACATTATTCAATCATTTTTGCAATAACTTGAAGGTTTTAAAAAAAATTATTTATTAATTTATTTATTTAGATAGGGGGAAGGGAAGGGGAATGAGAGGGAGAGAAACAGTGATTGGTTGCTTCGCGCACGCCCCCAGCTGGGGACCCGGCCCACAGCCCAGGCGTGTGCCCTGACCAGAAGTCAAACAGGCGACCGATCGGTTTGTGGGACGACGTCCAACCCACTAAGCCACACCAGTCAGGGTAATTTAAAGGTTTCTTAAACAGTGTTTCCCATACGGTTAATTCCTGGTTGTCTGTGGGTAAATTATTTATTATTTTGGCAAGTCTTGCTTTCAGTTCTTGAGAAAATTGTATGGATTTACTTTTTATTTCCTCACTCAGTCCAAGCAGGATTAGCCCTCGCTGGATGTCTTTTTAAACAAATGATCACCTCTCCTAGTAAAGCGGTAGGTGCATATGAATGGAGAAAATTTCTTCAGACTGGAAAGAGGAGAGGCTGCCCTCTGACACACCCTTAGCTTGTTTTGGGGAGGACCCTGAACACCTGAGGCAACCAGAAAACACCGTCTATCTCATCCTGCTCATTTACTTCTTTCTCCCCTGAGAACTGACCGTATGAAAAGATTTGGGCTCAAACCAGTCACTAGCTCTTCCCTCCATTTGAATTTGTTTTTTAAAAACATTTGCCACTGGATTATAGAAACTACTTCTCTGTTTCATCACTCTGGTGAATCAAAGAAAGAAACCTTACATAAAACTATATTTGGAATATCACCAAAAACAAAGAACTTTATCTTATATTTTAGAATAGTTCAGTTAGGAAGAACAAAAATCATTTTTTAACAAAACTGATAACATTGTCTTTCAAGGGAAGAAAATTAGTTTTATTGAGAGGTCACTAAATGTCCGGCACTTTCACACATGTGACTTGAGGAGTGGCATCCCTCTCCCCTCTTAGAACAAGAGTAACTGCCAATGAACTTCATTCTTCCCAGCTGTAGGTACCACCTCCTCATGCCTAAGCTGCTTTCCTTCCTTCTTTCTACACTACCTGCGCTGGCCTCCGAGTGTCTGTCCCCCCAAGATGAGCTGTGATGTGCTCAGCATCTCCTAAGGCAGCCACTGAGCATTTCAGAGTGAAGGTTTTAACTGCCACTCTCTTCAAGAAAAAGCAACAGGAAATATCAAAAGTAGCAAACGTGGAGGCGTTAAAGCATGGCTCAGACCCCCTGGTCCCTGTAATATGAGCTTCTAAATTGGTAATCAAATCAGCCTTGGGATATTTTTTTCCATCTTTATTCCTAATGATGCGGTTCATTGAACTTAGCCTTTTCCTTTTTTCTTATAGAAGATTTGAGCCTTTTCTAAGAAGGTTCCAATTCCAGCCTAAGGAAAAAAGCTGAAGGATTTATTTTAAGGGGTAAATCACATTTTTGACAACTTCAGACTGAGTATCACTTATCTTAATAGGTCTCATCTCCACTTAGAAATGATTCCTTTGGGGGTATTTCTTCATATGCTCTATGAAGTATCTGTTATCATCCCAATTTTACAGGAAATGAAACAGCAAGGGTTTTAAAAACTTAACTGTATTGACCAGAGTCATACAGCTAGTTATCTAAAGGAGGACGGATGTGAGCGAGGGCTGTCATGTTGTAAAATTCCAGAGGAGACGAATCACATTACAGTTAAGGTGAATGGTACCCATGGAGCTGGGCAGTGTGCAGCCTGGGTAAGGAACTACGTGCTAGCCACGCTTTAACCCTGACACTTTACCGTATCATACTGCTTCGTGCTATCTTAAAGCAGCGCCCCTCATAAAATGGTTTATGCTATAGGTATGACCGTCAACGAAAAGAACCAACAACACTTATCATTAATTAATTAATTAATAGGCTTGTTTCTTAGAGCTCTTTTAGGGTCATAGAAAAATTGAGTGGGCAGTATGGGCATTGCCACACGCGCTCTCCCTCCACACATGCCATCCCCCCCACTCCACCATCAACATCCTGCATCAGTGTGGTACCTTGGTTATAACTGATTAAACCACATTAGCACATTATTATCACCCAAAGTTCAGAGTTTCCTTTAGGGCTCACTCTTGGTGTTGTCCATTCCGTGGGTTTTGACAAACATGTACAATGACATGTGTATCCACCATATAGTGGCACACAGAATAATGTCACTGTCCTAGAAATGCCCGGTGCTCCACATGGTCACCCCTTTCTCTCCTCCCCAACCCATGGCAACTGCTAATCCAACCACGGTTTTGCCTTTTGCGGAGAATATCATATGGCTAAAACTATACAACATAGAGCCTTTTCAAACCAGCTTCTTTTACTTAGGAATATACATGTGAGTTTTCTCCACGTATTTCGTGACTTGAAAACTCATTTCTGTTAATACTAACTAGCAAAATTTTTTAATTCTGAAGTTAAAATGTTAGCTTTCCTTGGAAGTAGAAAAAATAATTTTGTTAAAATGAATTACTTTTAAAATTCTAACTACTTACAACAAGATCATTGAAGTTTCTTGCGTTTTGCCCCTGGCTGAAATTATATCACAGAGTAATCTAGGTTTATGTCCTCATAACATGTTTTTAACTGTAGCAAAATGACATAAATACTGGACCGTGAATTAGGAGGCCTGAATTAGTATTTCCTGCTGAATCCGACAGTAGAGATCAAACCAAACCACGTATCTGAACTAAAAGTTTTTAGTTTGCAAAACAAGGGGGTTAAAGGTATCTGATATTTCCAATGGGCTAGGAATACAATCCACATATTTCATGATCAACGGATATTAAATAAGTTTTATATGAATTATCTAGTAATTTTTGTCCATTGTTACTCTGGCCTTATGTTCAATTATGAAAGTTTATATCCAGAGATTTAAAATAACATACTATTTATAGTAAAACACACTATTTTATATACTAAAAAATACTATTTTAATAGCATAGTTGTTCTTCACTTCCAAACATTTCACCTCTTTCTAAATTCATTAGACTAGGAAGTTTTGGGTTGTTTTAGCAAAAAGGTCCCAGCAATTTTTTTTAAGGTTGTGGAGTTATTCAGAATAATAAGTTGTACCTCCAAACTCCTGGAATGCTATGCACTGTCCTTGCTTAATTCAAACCAGTATTGACTGAGTGTCCACTATGTGCCATGCCAGGCAAACTAATGGTGAACAAAAGAAACACAGAGTCTCTGACCTCCTGACAAGCACAGATGTGTGAAGCGTCAGGCACTAAACAAGGAATCACACTACAGTTACACAGTGTGATAACCGTCACAAGAAAGGGCGTGTGCAACAGGGAGATTTCATTTAGACCAGGGCAACTGAGGGAGACATCTCTGTGCAAATGAATGAGATGTGAACAACAAACAGGTATTATAGACTTCCAGTTAGTAATTAAGAGCTTGATTTTGTACGTTTGAAGGTTTGTGTCCTGATTTATGGATTTAAAAATTATAATAAGAACTCCAGATTATTGCAAAAGTCAAGAGCTTGAAAGAAAGATCTGGCTGGAAATAAGAGGTTGTTTCAGTCGTGTCCTTGCCCATACCTGAGCAAACATCTCTATACACTAAAAGTTCAACCAAACCAATGAGTATGAACTTGGCATTAGCAGCAACCTACTGAAAGGCAGCATTCCCAGATGATCTGAGCTCAGTGGTCCACTGGCTATGCACATGGTCCTCCTCGGAATATTCTCTCAAAGCTGCAACTCAGATTTGGCAATTGGCCTGGGTGATGATCGCACAGCGTAAACCCATATAAGCCTGCTTTCTCCTCATTCTCTATATGTCCATATTGATTGATAAATCTATTTACTTCGGAGAGTCATTTCATCAACCACAAATCTGCTATCTCTTGAAATAAAAATCTGAAGCTTCTTAGGAGCCATTTTGTAACACTACGTAGTAATTCATCACAGAGAGTATGAAGAAAATAATAATAATTGCAACATGGATATTTTTACTCGCATGACAATGGTTAGTCTTGTTAAAGACTTAAGTATTTCTTCTTCTAAAAGATGACAAGAAGTACTGTCAGTTCCACTGTAATTAAAAAGCAAACAGACCATAAGCAGAACACACATCTTTGATCATATAGGTGAGAGAACTGAGTATCTGAGAAGTTAACAGTTCCTTAAAATTCCATAACTGTAAGAACTACAATCCGGATTGCCTATCCCTCAGGTTATATAGGATACACAGAGTATTGTGTAACATTGAAGAAGAACATGTGCTTCGGAGCAAAACAAACCTGGGCTCAAAACCCACCCCATGATCTAAGGCAAATTGTTCAAGTCCTTGTGACAAAGGTTCCCCACTCCACATCTAGAATACATCTTCCCTTTCCTTCATTGCACAGAAAGTCATTTTGCTTAGTTCCCGGGGTTGGGATTTGGAAAAAGTTTTAGGGACAGAGAATAGCTCTTCTGCTAAGCACTGTCTTTTCTGGATGTGGTTTCTAAAATGTGACAACCATTGCATGATCATGAGAGACATTAGCCTAAAGTAGGCTTATATACCAATGACACAGAACAGAAATATGGAAAAAAAATCCAGATTCTTGGCACATCTTAAGCCATTTGGTGGAGGGGCGTGTTCTGTTTCTTCCCATATGATTCATTTAGCACACCATTCCAAATGATAAACTTTAAAGTTTATTTCTATGCTTTATTAAATGAAAATCATAATCATCATATCATTGAGGTATTACAAGGTGTTAATGATACAATGTTTGCAACTTAGCATGATGTCTGGTACAGAGTTCCATATGCGACAACTAGTGTCACCCTAGACCAGTGTTCCTTTATCAAATTGCCCTGAGCTCCAGACAATTTAGAAGTGTAAAGAGATGTTAAAGTGCAAATTACATTTGAGGCACCAATATATAATAGACCTGATGTTCCAAGGTAATGGACTAAAATATAAAATTTCAAATATTTTAGTTAGTTGTTTCTTTTTTTAAAGCAGAACCATGACTCTTGAATCAGTTGCCTGAGGGAAGGAGTGATGGGGAGTGTTTCCTTGAAGAGAGCTATGGTGTGAGTTCCCCTGGCTACTGCAGACACATGAACACTGCCACTGGGAGAAACCATCTTCTACCTCCCCAAGTCCAGACAGGAACTTCAAGAAAGCTAGTGAGGACACTAAATGTATAAGGCCTGCACTATATAACAGGGTGGGGAGAGGGACAGATTTGACTGGTCTGAAAAATACAATGAATGGAACAAGAGCTGGCTACCTCCTGCTCATAGTTAAGCTGAAGAGAAACTATAATGGATTATACCTTCTTTGGGGCAAAAGGCAATGAATATTTCCAGTGAACTAGATGTGGGCCATCCATAAAAAAAGAATATCCAGAACTTTCCCATAGAGCCACCAGGAGGGGCCATCTGGCTTCAGCAGAGAGGAGCTAAGGTGTTACTGTATTCCTAGAGGTTAAGGAAGGGGAAAGTGAAAAGCCAGAAAAGTGTAAATTATTCATGTTCAAGAGAAGTGCAGTCACCCCGTGATGCTGACGAGACGGACTTTAAAGAACCTACAAAGGCAGCCTTGAAAGAAAGCGGCGTGTAAGCCCCAGAGAGCACAAGGCCATCCCATTTCAGCACCGTGCGAACTTGCCCGCTCCCCCGTACCCTCCCCCCAGCCCCTGCATATTCCTTGCCTACTGCAGGCCCTACGTGGAGAAAAGACTACTATCAATCAGATGGGACTTTTCCCTGTTGTATAACTGTGGCATTCTAGATGCTCAGTTGAGATTGTTTTGTGACACAAAGACACCGTAGGACTTTTAGTTGCTTGAGGCCTACCCAGGTTTTTATCTAGATGTATAGGGAAAGAAAACTACTGCAATGAATAGGCTGAAAGGAAAAATCTAAATCAAAACAAAGTTGCTTATATGTTTATATCCCGTGAGTTCAGCTCTTTCAATGCACCAATTACACAACTTCCTATTATATACTCATTATGTGCTCTGCACTCCGATAAGTCTTCCAGAGATGAATAAAATTAGACAAAATCACCATTTCACTAAATTGAATATTGCTGGGGGTGTAGAGACTGGCTCTTATCTATTATTGCGTCCATTATAACAACACAAGCCCTCTTTCTAAAACTTTGGAAACAATTGATAGAGATAGAAATGGTAGTCATAAAATAATTAGAAGATCTGAATTCTAGTTAAAGTTTTGCTACTGAAAACAGTAAAACATGGTCTATCTCCCTACCTTTTCTGGTGTTTCTTTAGCATTCTGTGAATTCAAAGGGAATGAGGTAGATACAGTGTAATTCCTGGGTTTAAAATTCTACAACTCTATTGCAATATTATCATAATAACCAAAACTTAAAACCACCCAAATGTCCATTAAGTGATGAGTGGATAAATAAAATGCAGTGTATTAACACAATGGATACTATTGGCAATAAAAAGAAAGAAAGTAGTGACGAAACTGAAAAGACGGCGTTCGTGCTATCGCTACCAAACCCAACAAGTAGAGACAAGGATTAAATCTTTATTGAGAGTTTTATTCAGATGCTGGTTATCTAAGAAGACAGCAGGTTATACACCCTCAAAAACCATCTTAACATTATCATTGCAAGCTGATCTTTTTATAAGGAGAAGAGAGTGTAGGTAAGGGAGTTGGAAGAAAAGATTAAATGAGAGTTGCAGTGTGGGGACCATTTCTCTAGGACTTCTTTATCTGTTGATCAACAATTTTTTATCTGTGCCACTGACATCCCCTCCCTGGAACATAATGGCTCAGATACCATCTCTGTCACTTGCAGACCCTCCGGGGGCACAAAGGTTGAATTATTTGTTGACTTCTCAGAGTTACATAGGTCATGCATTCCAGTTCCTGGCCTAACAGATTTCCAAATGCATTAATCTCTTAAGCCTATCAACTATAACTCCAGCTAAAATCTTTCACTTTGGAACTCCTCTATTAGTGATACATGCTACAGTATGGATAAACCTGAAAACATGCTAAGTAAAGGAAGGTAGACCCAAAGACCACGTATATATTTCTGTTCATATGGAAGTCCAGTACAGGGACATCTGTAGACACAGAAAGCAGATTAGTGATGGACAAGGGCTAGGAAAGAAGGGGGTGGGGGGATGGAAAAAGGAAGCAACGGATAAAGTGTTTGATAGTTCTAGAAGTGATGAAAATGTCCTAAAATGCATTACGGTGGTGGTTGCGCAACTCTGTGAATATACTAAAAACTTATCTCATGTACACCTTAAATCAGTGACTTGTGTGGTATGTGAATTATATTTCAATAATGTCATTTTTTAAGTTTATCATGTTTGTGTATAAATTAGAGGAAAAATTCAGTGAACACATTGAGTTAAATATGATAAGCTTCTTAAAATAACATTACATTCATTAAAAGATAAGATATCTTTCTCAATATTTTTATTTGTTGCATTTTAGTAATATACTTAGTCTGGATTTAGCTATAATTTATCAGAGGATGAAAGAAAAAATAAATAAAACCTTTTAGGATCAGAAGACTAATTTCACCATTTCTCCCTTTGAACTCGTGAGTCCTAACAATAAAATTATTCTCATTATTGATGGTGTACATTATTGATAGATGAATAATTAAAACATATAGGTAATTCTTAGTTTTTCTTAAAGTTTTTTTTAGTTCTTTTTTAAGGTGAAAATAAGTTCACCTTAATTTTCTAGTACAAAGAAAAAGACATATGTACTGAGCTCCCACTATGCACTAGGCCCTGTACCAACTGAATTTACACATGTAATCTGATTTGCTCCTTACAGAAATGCTTACGAAAATAGAATTATCCCAACATCACAGAAGAATAAGCAGAACTTAGAAAGGGTAAGTATTTTCACAAAGGTATACAATAGCACCCAGTATACTTGGGTTTTATTCTAAGTCATTAAACTTTAAAAAATAAAATACAGAAATTGACCTGAATTTCCACTATTTCTGTATTTCTACAAGGTCCCTCTGGACAGCCTGTCAGATTCGGTATAAACTCGCCAGCCCAGCTTTGACGTCTTTGCTAGTCTGGCCCTATTTCTTATTGTTTCTCAGGACTTCGATAGTAAATTCTCGAACTCATCATGGTATTTTTCTTTCTGTTCATTATATAAAATTTTCTTTTCATTTAAATAAGTTCTATTTTTCCTCTGTGGGAGGTCCTAGTTTGAAGTTAAACTGGTATTCTGACTTGTCTGAACACATATTCTAAATGATGAGCAAGGCCTTCAGCCACTGATTTCATGAATATTTGGGGCTAGAAGAAAGGACGAAATATAGCAAGTGGGTCTGAGGCAATATTCGTCCCCTTCTGGAGCCATGGGCTGGTATTGAGCTTTCTGAAGAAAAGGTTAGAACCAAGGGCAATAAACAGCTCTCTTCTTGAGGAACCACTGCATACAGGGTCCAAATAGCTTACTTCGGTGCCCAAGGAATATACTGTTAAATGGAGCAAGGTAGAGGCATGTTCTTCTCATAACTATGCAGCGTGAACACGGAAGCAATAAGGCCTGCTGGAGCTCAGCAACCCCTTCACCTGAAGAAGCTGGCGTTTGAAATATTGGGAAAAAACTCCCTTCAAGGATGTGAACATGAACGTTCTCACACCTAACACCAATGTCACTAGCATTGATGAGTGACCTCCCTCAGTGACCGCACAGGTGGTCAACATCAACAAGAAGTTTGAACTCATGGACCTGAGAGTCTATCGGGAGCACACATGGGACAGCCTGTGGTGATTTCGTTAAATGTGTAGGTCAGATTTTGCACGAGGCTGTTTTTATCATGTGAGAAGGCACAAGTTAGTCAAATGGAATTTATTATTTTTAATGTGACTCATTAGCATGCATGAGCTCTAGATGATGTGAAAATTGAATTATAATTTGAATTCTATCTACTTTACCAAATGTGTCTGGCACTTCATGTTTATCTCTTCTCCAACTTGTATTGTTCTCTTCCTTTTGTGCAATTTTTAAAGAATAAATATAAATTTATCAGAGTTAGTATTATGAATGTTTCTTCCTTTATATTGGTCAAAATGGCTGGCTTCAGAATTATTTACTCCAACCCTTTCAGTTTATGGTCACAACTCATGGAAGTTAAGTCACTTGCTCAAATTAAATCATGTAGCTAAAGCTAGATGGAACACCTGAGTGGTATTCAGGTTCTCCCAATTATGAAATTTTTTTCATTATTCTACATTCTCTACCTAATAATTCACTATTTCTCCTGACCAAATACAATTGGAAATTGAGCAGTAAAATGGCCACAAGGTAGTTAGTCTAATGAAAAGGAAAATTAACACTGGGTATCTACTGTATATAAGGAAATGTTCTTAGTAATTTGCTTGTTTACCTTTCTTAGTCTTTATAACAACTGGTAGTATAGATATTAGTACTGTTATTCCACAAATCCAGGTCTGCCTAGCTAAAATTTCTTGCCAAAGAAGCCACGAAGCATACCTTTGGTCACTGAATAACCAGGTGCACAGGAACATAAAACTTTCTTGTGTTAGAGTTTCAAAGACCTGTAGATACCATCAAAGGAGTTCAAGTAGCAAAAATCTGTGAAGAATCTCTCTAAAGTGCATATTTCCAAAAGTAAGCCTAATGGCTATTAAGATTTGACTGGAGATTTTGCCAGGAGATGGGGAAGAACCCAAAAAAGACAGTGTAAAGAATTCTTAAAGTCCTTTCACATGTGTATAGTTTGTCTGTTAGCAAGGGAGCAGCTTTGATCTAACAATCAGATAACCTAGGAAGTAATTTAAAATTCTTCTCAATATCTATACCATCCTCAGGGCAGAACACAAAGGCTTGTCTATTATTTTGATTCACATAAAAAGAGTGGCCTGAGCTTTAGGCAATATTGAGTTCTTCAGCTTCCAATTTGAACAGGGCAGGAAGTAGCTAAAGATTAACAAAGTAAGCAAACTTGTTTGCTGTGTAAACTATGGGTAAGTTTGAGACAAACGTCAGGAATTCTGAACCCTTGGGCCTGGCTGTGTGGTTTCTATGGCAACTAATGACAGAAAATAAGGCAAATGGCGTGACTCATAAGAAATGTTTCTATCAAGTTCCCGGAGGCCAAATATGGTCATTGGGAGACCTTTAAAGAATAGAGTCATTGCTTTTTTACTAATCACATTCAAAGGGCACTGTGTTCCTCAGTAAGAGCCATTCTCTCCATGAGCGACGAAAGAGGCAAATTCGCTCACCTGTGAGGAAAAATGTGGTGTCCCTACTGTTCACACATGGCTACTTCTTCCAAAAGCCCCACTGTCAAAGCATGTACTTCTGGGCATTGGAGAACATCAGAGTGTTATTGCTCGACCTCATTGTATGTGGTGACTGGTGTCAGGTCCACAGGGAACTGGACAGCAATTTGGGGGATGGGGGTTAGAATTGTTGCATGGGCCAGGTTCATTTCTACTGGATCAGGGTGGCAGTGGGTATGAGGAAGAGAACGAGGGGATCTATTCTGAATCTTTAAAAGAAAGTCTAGGCCCACAAACAATCAGTCTGCAAATCACCTCGCCATACCTGTCCTACAACGGTTGCAACTCATCACTGAGGCCGCTCTGTGGCTTCACGCCCTGCTAACCTTCTTTGCTATATCCCGAGGGTCTTGTGCACAGCTTCTCTGAGACAGATTCTTTTCCCGTTTTTTCACTTTTAACTGCTTCCATTTTTTTTTTTTGTCTTTTCCACATCATTGCTTAAGGCTTCCCATAAAGCTCATTGCCACATTTTCATTATTTTTTCTCAACATTCATTCTTGACATTCTCAACATTCACCTCTCATCCAATCTACTTCCACACAACAACCACAGTGAGCATTTAAAAATGTGGGTCTATTTTGCCATCTTTCTCTTTGAAATAGTTCACTGACTTGACTTTGCTCTAGAAGTAAAGTAGATAGGATGAGCTCCACCCCAGACACCGGGCTTGACTTCTTCACCTCTGAGACACCAAGCTATTTCTCTGTCTTGGGGCCTTTGCACACCCAGACCCTTCTGCCTCTTCCTCCCATTCTTCACCCACCTGAGACACCCTTTAGGTTTCCCATTGAAAGTCCCATTCTCAGTAAAGACCAATGTAAATTAGGTCTTCCCTGAGAGTCTCACTCACAGCACCCTATACTTCAGATCTATTCTATTCTGAAATGATGTATTTATTTATGTTTGTGACTAATACTGGTTCCTGCAAATGCAACTACAAGGCGATACAAATCTATTTTGTGTCCCTTTATACCCATGGCCTACCATAGTATCTGGCTACATACATGTTAGTTAAATTGAATTTAATCCATGTCATTTAAACATAGCTGGGAAGGTGTAGAAAAGTGGAGTATTTGCACTCCTAGGTATTGCTTGTCCTTAGATGGAGATTACAAAAAGTACACCACGCAAAAGATATCCCTTACCTCGCAATTTTTGGAACGTGTTTAATCACAGAGTAGGCTATTCTGGGAAGGTTTATGATGCAAGCTCTTTATTACATTATGCCCAGAGGAAACGACCACATTTGTTTTGGCTAACGCTGGTCTTGAATCATTTCCTGTTAGCTCTGGAAGCGCCTTGAGTGCAGCGCCAGGCTTGTTAGGAAGGATCTCAGTCTTGAGCAGGTTGAGTCGGCTCTGTGATGTCAGTCCTGCGTTACAGAGGGACCTCCATCATTCAAGTGCATTTCTCAGGGAAGCCCTGGAAGTTGGAACTGGTGAGTCAGTTTGAGACCGACTAAAACAGTGCGCCAGAGAGAGGTTCTCTGAAAAATAGTTTGCACAGTGATAAAGCGCCTTCCCCCTAACCTCCCAGAGCTATGGCAAAAACACAGAACAAATTCATTCAGAAGAAATTTTCATAGTGATAAAAGATGAAAACTGAAGTATTTGGAACGTGAAATGTCGATTGTGTCTGTTCCGATGCCTTCAACTTTGGGTCAGGATGAAGAACCTGGGAGCAGGAAGAGTGAACATTACTGAACAATCACTCTTCAGCTCTTGTTGAGGAACGAGCCTCCCAAACAGGCGAAGCTCTTCCCATTATTCAAATGAAGACAATGTAGCTGAGAGATTCAGTGACTTGTCCAATGCCACAGAACTAGTGAGTGACAGAGTGGGGTTGGGAATTCAGGGCACAGGCTCGTTCGGGGTCCGCTGTTCTCAGGGGAGTACGGGCTTCCCTTTAACCAGGAGAAAATGTTTATCTTACATATCCAGTATAATCACAATGTTGAGAAACAATGTGGAAATGTTTTCCTTTCTAAAATATTAAGTTAAAATAATTGGAATAAAGTGTGCCATTCTGTTGATTGGGCACCACGTTTTAGTACAAATCCCAAGAAATTGACATTTGTAAGTCAAAAGTGGTGGAATGTTGGCAAGTTCGGATTGTATTTGTCTTTGAAGTGTCTTTCTCTCCTGATGGCACTGTATTTTATCTTTATTTTTAGCACTTAGCACATTGCCAATGGCATAGAGGAGAACCAGTAAATGTTTATTGAAGGAATTAACAAAATAAAGTTATATTGTCTAAGATACAGATATCCTTACATGTTACACTTTTTACTCAGAGATATAGCAGTTTTCGAAAATTAGATAGCAGCTTTCTAAAGGCACCTTGGTGCAGAGAAAAAAGCATGTGGGCTTTGGAGATCGGAAGATAAGTCAGATTTTCACTTCCAATGCTGACTCTGTGAGGCCTTGGGCAAGTCACTTGTAACATGGGAATGACAATGAATACCTGTCTACTGCAATGATTGTCATAAGAATCGAATGAGATTCAGTTCTACAGAGCCGCCCTTAAAGTAAGTACTTAGCAAATGTTATCCCCAGTTCATACCTCTACTCTTAAAGCAGCATTTAAAAGTAATTGTTACCACTTAATTCTTGAGAGAAAACATGGAGTCCTAAAAAGTTTATTGTTTGTAACCCAGGCTTCAGCTAACACATCGTCACTGAAATGTTCACTATGCACTGAAAATTTTTGAATGATTTTAAAAATCATCATTCTAATAAAAATATGTAAGGAAGCAGTATTTTCTAAGTCTGAAGTGCATGAATCCTTTAATACACTCACAGAGCATAGTAACATCAACACATTTAATAAAGTAAAAATTATAGTTACTTTCCTTTTTACAATAGTATTTTTGTAATAAGAAATTCTATTTTAATGCTGTGAAATGGTAAACTTCCTGTGTTCTAAGTTCATTATCATTGCTCTGCCCTGTGAAGATGATAATGGTCAGCAAAACAGAGCTATTTTGGTACCGAGTTAGGCAGTACAATCTTCCTCATCAGCAAAATTGAAAGGAGAGGCAAGAAAACAGCTTTCATGTTTGCAATTAAACTTTGATATTTAATAGTAAAAAGAAAAGCAAAGCCTTTTGTTGATCTAAAACAATTTGGTATTTCAGGGAAAAAGACAATTCATACAGAAAATGTCTTAGATTTAGTTTTACTGCTATGCATGAAAATACACTTAGTGAAAAGAAAATAATGTGTATTTACTATAGAAGATTCTCAGATTATTTTTGGCCCTTCTTAAGCACAAATGTCCAGAATAATGTTTGTTTGTTTTTACTTTATTCCAGAAAAATCATCTTAACATAGTTTTAATTACTGTATCTTCTAAAGGTTAACATTGTGATTATCCATAGAATTAAAATTTAATACCATTGTTCCTTGTTCATTGAGCATTCAACAAATATTTATCAATTATTTACTATGTGTAAGGCACAGGCATAGGCTCTGAGGGCCAGTGACCTATAAGAAAAACGTGTCTTGCCTTCATTAAGCTTATATTCTAGGTGATGGTTCCCACCCTGATAACTGTAATCCATGCTTTATTATAATTCATGGTGACACAATATTAAAATGACATGGTTTGGGATTGCCTTATGATCTGGTCTGCCTACATTAAATAGGTTATACATACACACACCCACAAACACATCTATTCCACGTGCAGTCATATTTTAGGTTCAATTCAAATTCAAACTGAACCAATATTTATTGAGACCCAATTCCATAACAGATATCCTGGAGTTTTGATGAAATAGACCAAGTCCTTCCCTCAAGGAGACAACAATGGGGAAGTACTGGGAGGAAAGACTTATAGTGAAATACCTGCCAGGAAGTACAGGAAGAAAACAACACTGATGCACAACCTTGAAGTTTAGGAACTAGCTTCATAGGGCAGGCATTTGCCGTCACCCGTAAAGGATGGAGGGAAGTTGAGTAAGTAGGGGGTAAGCGTGTTTCAGGGAGGCCACAGTGACCTTGGCATTTTCTGGGGGCTTGTTGATAAAGCAGAATCTCAGGCTTCACGCCAGACCTCCTGAGTCCCCTGCATTTTTAAGAAGGTTCCCAGGTGAGTTGTATGCACATTAAAGTTTGAGAAGCACAGGGTTAGAACACGGAGGATGAAAAGTGCAGGTCTTTTTTTACTACCGGGCCACTGCAGCTGGAGCACAGAGCAAAATAAAAGGTTAGTGCAATTGATGTTACTTTCTAAACGGCTCTAATGGTGGAAAACTCAAGATCTTTCTTTTGGGTTTAGATCAAATATTTATTTGAATAAATCTAACCTTTTGAGTAAAAAAAAAATAGTTGTAGTGGAATCAAAGTAGCACTCTTCTATCAAACTGGGACACGGGCAAATTCTAGTCAATCAATACTTTCCTAAGCAGAATTAACCATTTCTTCTTCTGAGGTTCTTGCTATCATCCATGTTTTTCTCTTGTTGTACTTACTGCCCTATGTTATAATTATTTGTTTATGTGTCTGGCCTTCTTGCACCCTCCTCCAACCCTATCACTAATATTTTAAAGCAGAAGCCATTTGCCTTACATCTCCTGAACCAAATTTTCAAGAAATGATTGAACCGAACTAAGTTACAGCTATGCAATCATTAAGGGTGAGGCCATAGCTTATTCCAAATTGCTTACACTTCAATATTGAAGCTAAACAAAAAAAGTTGTCAAGTATTTATTTATTCAATAATTAGTTACCAGTGTCACGTATTTTCTACCTTCCCTTTCTGGTGCCTGAGCATTTTCTCCTTTCACTGCCTCTCAGCATCTCCAGTCCCCAAGTGCACCCTACGCTCTGAACAGAGTATGTGATTATTGATTACATCATAGAGCAACAAACTCCACAGTGCGTGCCTTCTCAACAGAAAGTAAGATTTCCACTTCTCTTGATATATGCAAAGGTTCCTAGCAATTGATGGCAGAACATGACCATGGGTGGTAGATACTATGGCTTGTTGTGTTTAATATGAGTTAAAGGCTCACCAAAAGCTTCTTAAGAAATGAGTTCTGATCCAGGATGAGGAAGAGTTGCATTTATAAAAACAGCAGTAAGAGTGAGAGCATTCCACAAAGACAGAATGAGTGAAAGTACAGTGAGAGAAATGCTTTATAACAACTTGCTGGTAGTAATTAATCTGGTCTAAAATGGATGCTTAAGAAATATTTTTTGACTGAGTCCATGCTCAGGACATGACGTAGATATGTTAAGAGAGTATGAATCATAAGCACTTTGAATGTCAGGCTAAGGAAGTTGGACTTGATGCTGTAAGCAGTGAGTAGACTTTGAGAGTTTTGAGCAGAAAAGTAATGTGTAGAGTAACTTATTAGAAAGCTAAATCTAGCTATAATGCAAAGGAAACATTGAGCGGCAAGAGCTGAAAGCAATGAACTCCATCGACAATAAAATACTCTAGTGGATGATGACAGAGGCCCAGGCGGGGTGACTGTGGACCTGGGGAAGATGACTGATGAGAGAAGTAATAGAGGATTAAGCCAGTGCATCCTCAAAGTCTGTTGATAGTTCCTCCCAAATTATCTCTAAAATCCAAGTAGTTCTCTCCATCCTCACTCTCACGTGCTCTAATTCGGACAATTACAATAGCCACTCAAACGATGAACACTTTCATGTTACTGCTACCCACTGGTCCTTTTCCCAAAGTGTTGTCAGATCAACCTTTTCCAACCACAAACCACAATACTACCATTCTCCAGCCTGAAATTCTTCTATGGCTCTACTTGCATTACAACACAATGCAAACTTTGCGACAGGGCCATAAGGGATTCAGCTCTGCCTGACATCGTTTCTAGCACATGCTGTTCTTTCACCTACTCTCTGGAGCCCACCAGTATCAATTCATTCCCATTTTCTTGAACAAACTATGCTTTTCCCAACACGGGATCTTGTCATAAAATAGTCCCATTCTTTGAAACGGTCTCTTTTCCATCACTTGTCAAAATAACTTCTACTCATCCTGTACATTGTGGCTCATATTGCAAGAGAGCCCCTTCCTTAGTTATTAGGCTTGCAAAGTCAGCCATATTTTGAAAGTCTCTAAAAACAATTTGCAAATTGAATAGTAATTCTAATATTGTAAGAGGGGCAAATATCCTTATATTTTGTTGCAAAGTCCAGACCCCATTTTTAACTCCTCTTATTTTATTGTAACAAAATATCTATCATGTAAAATTTACATTTGCATTTTCTTTATCCATTCCTCCATTGATGGTCATTTGACTGTTTCTACCTTTTGGCTATTGTAGATAATACAAACACGAATATGGGTATACAAATACATGTTAAACTTCCCACTTGCAATTTTTGGGGGTGCATACCAGAAGTGGAATTGACATATCATACAGTAATTGTATGCTTACTTTGCTGAAGAACCGCTGGACTGATTTCCTCAACGGCTGCATCGTTTGACCATCGCACTAGAAATGCACAAGGGTTCCAATTTCCCCACACCTTGGCCAATATTTGTTATTTTCTGTTTCTGTTTTTGTTTTGTTTTGTTACAGTGGACATCTTAATAGGTGCAAAATTCATACCACATTTCATAACAAATTTAGGAATTAGAAGAGTTGTAGTGCCATTTTGTTTCAGTCCCATAATGTTATCAAGAATGATAAAACCCAATAAGTTAAGTTCCTTTTCCCATGGCACACATCAGAATGGGGCTAGAACCAGATCTCCTGTTTCCCAACATTTTAAGGTTCCCCTCAGACATTGAATACAAGAGCGGGGGATCAAAACTCTCAAGTACAGAGTGAGAGATACATCAGGGCTAAAACCAAATCAACTGTGAAGTGGAGGCAGAATTCTTATTTTGTACTTCCCCACATTCTTATGAGGTTAGAGTAATAGTGGAAAAGTTGGCAAACCTCTTGGAGCCTCAATTTCCTCATCTATAAACTGGGGATAATAAAACTGGCCTTACAAAAATATTGAAAAAATTAAATGAAATTATTCAGCATCCTATATAGTGCCTGACACTGTGTTGGTACTAAAAAATAATATTAATTTTTCCTCCACCACCAATATAGTGCCTAACAGTGGACACATGGTAGGTGCTAATCTGAAGTTTGCTAATTTGACTTGCTTTGACAAGCAACGGAGTCTAAAACTGCCTTAGGCTTAGTTTTATTCTGGTAATTTCTTTCCAGTTTTGGGTGGGTTCTAACAAAAGGTCAGAGGAACAACAAAAGCAGATGGCCTTCCTGAAGCGTGTGCCAAAGGGATTCGTGTGTGTCTTAAGGGTGATGTCTCCACCCATCATGCAGCTTGGAGGCTCAAGGGCAGATCCCCAACATTGTGCATGTCCCTTCCTGAGCACTCCCTGGTGCAGACTCCAAGTCTGACAAGGAAAATGTGCTGTGATCATCACAGGCGGAGAGAGCAGCTGCTCTAAGGTGGGGTCTATTGTCAAGGCTCTCCTGGTAACAAAAAGAGGAAAAGGCCTATCAAAGCATTTCCTCCTCACAGGAGCCATGTGCTTCCATTAATTCTTTTCTCTGAGTCAGCCTGTCTCCTTCAGGCTAATGTCTCTCAATATCCACTAAAGCAGAGAACAGAACGGGCTTTTTTAGCAGTTAAATTTACACTTTTTCCAAACGGTGTAGTTTTTAATGAGAAGAACTAGCTCAAATGTTCAGTGACATGTACTTATACATTTCCTAAGAAATAAAAGATTGTGGTTAGGGCAGTTTTGATTTTTTTCAGAATTTAGCTTATATGCATCCACTGGTGTTGGTTCATGAGGATAATAATGAAGTCTCTGCCCTTCCTACACCATCAAGAAATTACAGTAAAGCAACAGTGAATGTTCTCTGAGTATGACATTGGTTAAATTCACATCACATAGAGGAAATTGGCTAGCCATGGAGGTCAGTGAAAAAGTATTCCTAAATGAATAACTAGTTTTGGGAACCAAAGTTCTGAATGAATGTCTGAGTCTTATGAACCAAGTTAACCAACCACGGGCGTAAGTAAAAAAAAAAGTTCCTAAATGAATAAATGAGTTATGTTGTGAATTAATCTATATTTGATCTCAAGGATGCGGTCCCGGAGTACGAGTATCATTAATAAAGTAAAGTGTGGTTTCTTATACTGCACCCCTGTTCTGGATTGGATGACGTTACAGAGAAAGTGGATGGTGACCGTGGTATGTACACATGAAGGGGACAGAAACATTGATCAAAGCTTATCTAGGACTGTCATGGTAAGAGCCCCAAAGGACTAATATGGTAGATTGCAAAAAACTGCAGAATAATCAAGATGTCCTGACCAACAGGCTGTAATCACCAGGCATGTGAGTGAGACCATCCTACATCCTCTAGCCACCGGGCGGGTGTGACAGCTGACCTCAGATGTATGAGAAAACCCAACAGAGGACAGCTGAGTTGGCCCAGGCCAGGTAAACCCCAAGCTATGCCACAAAATCATGAAATAAATAAAGCAGTTGTCACTTTGAGTTACTAAGTATTTGGAGGGGTTTTTATGCAGCGAAAGCTACGTGCTGCAGCAGTCAGTAGGTAAGAGTTCTCTGCTGTGAGGCTAGTTCTTTAAATCCTACCAACACCAGGGTGAAATTGTCCTCAAGACACTGCCTCCCTTTTGCTCTCACTTAGAATTTGCCCTTGTGCTTGGCAGTTAAATTTCTCTCATAAATGAATAAATTAGTGGTTCTTATTTACATTGCAGACTATGAATTTGATTAGGGTGAGTGAGTCTTTGTAAGCCTCTCAACCTGGATGCCCAGAACACTGAGTTTCTGGTCTTTCTTAGCCAAGGAGCAGAGTTTTGAGTGGTAATGCCAGGTAATGCCTCCAGCACCTCCCTGTCCTTGCCCAAGGAACCAACTCTGTCTTTGTTGTCTAGAAATGTTACAAACCTATCTAACAGCAACATTGAGTTTTTAAAATTGAAAGAGAAAAACTGTTCAGTTTCTTATATCATTTTCAAAATAATAAGAAAAAGCTATATAAGAATAAAGGTTCACTGAGATAAGTGTGAAAGGTAATCAATGGGATAGAGGAGCGTGGTCCTGACATTTTGGGGGGGGACGATGAAGGATCCATATGCTGGGCTAGAAAATCCTGGAAGTATAGCATCACCTTTTGATCCCATAAGAAAGGTGGTGATGTAGATATTTTCACATCTGAATGTATGTAGAATAAAAAGACAATGCTAGCTCATACCTACTCAATGTGACCATGATCAATTTAAACTTAAAAATTAGATGCTCACTGTTATTTTGCTTACTTATTATACCACTCCTGCTTGGCTGACTTATTTTGGTCAATTTATTTCATTAAATGGTTGTTCAGTGTCCCACTAATGTGGTCTTTTTAAAAAAAGATTTTATGTATTTATTTTCAGAGGAAGGGAAAGGGAAGGTGTGGCGAGCAGGACCAATAAAGTAGCATCGGTCTGAACGAGACAGCATAAAGTAGATAAAACAAAGTGGAGTCACTCATGTCAGCTAAAATGGCTGCAGTCAGCCCTGACATTTGGTTCAAGAGGGAAGCTACCTAAGTCAGAGCAGACACACCTAAGATATCTGCACATGTGATTAGAATGGCCATGTCTGCAGAGCGGGACCACTCACAGATAGGCTCCTGGGGAAATTCTACACTGGCCAGCAGGGGTGTCAACCAGAACAGCTATGTTGCGTCCAGAGGCTCCTGGGAAAATTGCCCGCTTGCCATCAGGGGTGCTAAGACATTTATCAAAAGACACAGAAGGGTGGAGTCCACCACTTTGAAGGTGTAACTGAGGTAGCTTCCAGACCACTGCTGAGACAGCTGAGTTCCACACACCAGAGTGCTGTTCCATGCCACGCTCATGTCCCTTGGCATTGCTGGTTGGAGGTTCCACCGAGGTGGACGGAGGACTTCATCTGCCCTGCCGTCCCCTGGCTCTGGAGATCTTTCGCTGAAAGATGCTGACAACTCCCTTGCCCACCGTGCTGTCTCCCTGACCCACAGACTGAGACTGTGGGACTCAGGTTCATTATCCCCTATCTATTGCTGTGTGTGTGTATGTGTGTGTGTTATATTTCTCTTAGGCTGTTGGAGTGTAAGATATTAATGTATGTTGACGTTCTACTTTGAGTGACCCTACATTCAACAAAAGCTCAGTGAATAGCATCGTTGCTTTGCATGACCCCTGTCTGCTCCTTGGGGCCGGGCTGCTCTGCAGGCAGCCGGCCCAGCAATCGCACAGCTGACTCACAGGAAAGACTGTATCACGAATGTGTGCTCGTGAAAGAAAGGGGGAGAATCACCAATGTGGGAGGGAAACATCAAGCGGTTGCCTCTCACACGTCCCCAACCAGGGCCCTGGCCTGCCAACTCAGGCGGGTGCCCTGACAGGGAATCGAACTGGTGACCTGAAAGGCCAGCACTCAATTCACTGAACCACACCAGCCAAGGCAGTATGGCCTTAATTGTTGGTATGGTACACATTTAGTTGTTTTTCTTTTCCAGTTGAAATCAGACAATGGCCAATGACATTTGGTTCCTCCAAACATGTTGCAAAGCTTTATTCCCCAAAGGTTCCCACACTTCTGAAGCACGGATTATGAAACTCTCTAAGCCTGTGTCATTCTTTCTGAAATTCTTTCTAGATAAGGTAAGATGTATAGGATTGCTCTGGGGATCAGCACAGCCTTATTTTTTTTTTCTTTTCTTTTCCCATTTTGTATACCACTTGGAGTTTTTAAAACTTCCTACTTCTATGCCCTCCCTTCCTCACACATATCACATGAAACCCCTAAAGTGCGGCAGTGACTGGTGATACTATGACCGAAGCTGGAAGGAGAATAGGAGAAAACAATAATTTTCTGCCTCAGATCCATAACCAGAGATACACAAATTATGTCAAGAAAAATGGAACTAGAAGCTATCAGCAACTCAGTTCACAGGTGTCCAGAGAACTTGCTCACTTCCACTGAACATTTTGAAGCCATTCATGTGTAATGAAAAACAAAGTGCTTAGTGGCAAAAATGCACCACGGTACAATACCTTCTCCATGTGACTCCTACAGCCTGAACTATGGCCCCTGCCTTGGCGGAGTCATTTAACCCTTACAGGTCACACTTGACAGTCCTCCCCTGAGATGCTGAAGAGACAAAAAGGATGCAGGTGATCACTTGTTGATTTCAAAAAAATTAATAAATTAATACATCAAACAAATACCTTATGTTTATGTGAAATGGTATGTTCACAGTCAACAAACACTTTAAGTACCTACCCCGTATTTAGCACTGCGCTGGGACCTTTTCAATGTCCTACCATGAATGAAGCCCCAACCCTCTCTTGAAAACCTTTCCCTTCTAGGTACTTAACTGCTGGCCTGTCTCAAAACAGCACCTTATATTATGCTTATAATAATCAAGAGAAGTACGTGTGAAGTTGTTATGAGTTGAATTGTGCCCCCTTTAAATTCATATGTTAAAACCCTAACCCCTAGTGCCTCAGAGTGTGACTGTAATTGGAGACAGGGCTTTCAATGAAATAATTAAGGGAAAATAAGGCTATTAGAGGGCCCTAATCCAATCTGACTGGTGTCCTTATAAAATGAAGAGATTAAGGCACAGAGACAAAAGGTTTTGTGAAGACACAGTGAAATCACAGCCACCTTCAGGGCAAAGAGAAAAGCTTCAGAAGAATCCAACACTGCGTGCACCTCGGGTTTGAACTTCTAGTCTCTAGAAGAGTGAGGAGGTAAATTTCTGTTGTTTAAGTCACCCACTCCTAACAAACTAATATAGGAGGCATTAGTATCCTCATTTTATAGACAATAAGTTAAGGCTGAAAGAGATTAAATTATTTACTCAAAATTTACACATTACTAGTACATGGCTGAGGCAGGATTAATCCAGTCCTTCCCATGCCCGGCACACGGCCCTGTTTATCTTTCTACTATCTACCACACAGCACGTCCAGCTGTGTAGCTATCTAACAGCCGAAGCCAGTGCGGAGAAAAATCGGGTTGCAGATGTTTTTCCTCAGGCCCCTACCACCTTGGGTTGTTTTTGTCTTTTCCCATTTTGTGTCCCCTTATCCCTGATTTCAATCTTCCTTTTCTTCTTTAAAAGTAAAACCACATTATCTCAGTGGAAGACATTTGCTGTTAGGAAGAAGCCTGTTTTATTAAGCTCCGGTTATATAATTGATTGTTAGTGATCAGTGCTAAGCCTTCCTTTTTAAAGGCCTAACTCTGAAAGAATAACTTGTCTGGATTAAGAAATGAATTCTCCAGGATAGCAGGCAAGCGGTAGACACATTAAATGCGGAGAAAGGCCATTCATTCACTTGGAAAATATATTTTCATTGCTACAACTACGGAGCTTATGGAAATTTAGCTAATGGTGATCAGGTAAGATTTCTCAGAACAGAGAATATTTATGAGCGAAGTCAGTATAATGGTATTATTTGGATGGGAGAGAATAGGAATAACATATTCCAGGATGAGGTACTAGTTACATTCTGGGTCAACATTTTGTGTAGTCAAAAATGCCCTGAAGCCCGTGATGTGCCTGGGGAGGCGCAGAGGAGTGAAAGTGATCCGCATCCTTGCTCTGACCGCAGCAGCTCGGGATGTTAGTCTGGGAAGGTGGTTCTCAATTTGTCTTTGCAGCAATATCACTCGAGGGGTGGCTTAAGAACAGAGGTAGCAGGGGACCAGCCCCAGAAAGTCTGAATCATAAAGTCCAAGGGTCTGGACTCTAAAGTGGTCTCAGGAGATTCTGGTAACAGTAGGTGTGGAGACAACTGTACTGCCAGACATGTTGCAGTGTTAGTAGGAAGAAGCTCTTCTAAATAGCACTTACATACTGCAATTCCTTGACTCTCTGGGGTCAGCAGGAGTCTCCCAAATCTTTCAGGTGATAAAACCCCGATGTAAATAGTAAACATGGACAACTTACAGGAGAATGGGAAGAAAAGGTAGTGGTTAAGAAGTAGAAACTTTTCTCTTGGCAAAACATACGTATCAAAGTAGACAAATATCAGACTGATATTGAAGAAGAAAAAAATCCCATGAAAATAATTAATCTGCACACATTGTAATTATTAAAATTCAAGAAAAATTATGTTCTCCTCAAACTATGTCTTTGTTGGGGTATGATTTTCAATTAATGAAAGAATTAATATGGTAAGAAAAACTCCAGTTAATACCATGAAATCAAGAGAAGATGCAATTGTAACATAAGAAATTGTTCCCAACATCCAGTGCTCTTCACAGTTAATTATAGATCTTTGTAAAAATATCCATTACTGGTCCCAATGCCTAGAGAGTTTGGAAAGAGAAACCTATATTTTTATTGTTTTTAAAAATGATTTATTTATGTATTTAAAATGTTTTATTTTTTAAATTATAGTTGACATTTGATATTGTATTAGTTTCAGGTATATTACATATGGTTAGACATTTATATAACTTTTGAAATAATTCCCCCCATAAGCCTTGCAACAGCCTGATACCATATACAGTTATTACAGTATTATTGACTATGTATTACATTGTACTTCACATCCCTGTGACTATTTTGTAACTACCAATTTGTACTTCTTAATCCTTTCATCTTTTATACCCAGACCCCTAACCCCCTTTCCCTCTGACAACCATCAGTTTGTTCTCTGTATCTATGAGTTTGGTTCTGTTTCGTTTGTTCATTTACTTAGTTTTTCAGATTGTACATATAAGTAAAATCATATTGTATTTGGTATATGCAAAGCACATGGTAACCATAAACCAAAAATCTATAAAAAATATGAAAGAAATAAAAAGAAAGGAATCCAAACACAAGACTACTTATCAACCTACAAAATAAGAGAGCAAGAGAATAAGAAAGGAACAGAGAACTACAAAAACAATCAGAACAGTGAATAAAATGGCTGTAACTACATACCTATCAATAGTGATTTTAAATGTAAATAGATGAATTGCTCCATTCAAGAGATGAATGGGTAAAGAAGAGTTGCACATGCATATGTGACCATAAAAAAGAATGAAATCTTACCCTTCATGACAACATGGAAGGACCTAGAGGGTATTAAAGTGAAATTAGTCAGACAGGGAACGGAATCTATACTTTTAAAAATGCCACAGGTGATTATAATTTCCACCCACACTGGAGGTTTTCTTAGTGCCTGTCACTGCTGGGATGTGGAAGCCATATTAACAGCTGGCCTTACCATGGGCACACACCAAAAAAGAGGCAGGATATTAAAAAACGTATATGGAGCCACAGAAAATGATTCCCCTCACATTCTGCCTTCAGTAACCATCATTAGTAATCAAAATTTTAAATCAGGCTTTTGTTTTACTCAAGTGAAATTCCTGCCACATATAGAAGACCGACTGATCCAGAAAGAAGGCCTCACATAAGGTGGTACAGTTATTATTTTCCATTTACGTAGAATGTGAGTTCTAAAAGAGCTCACAGATACCATCCGCTCCGATTTATTTTATTTCTCTTAAAGATAAAAATCCAGAAATTAAAAAGGAATTTGCTTAAGGCAGAGATGGCAAAAAAACAAACAAACCCAGAACCAGTCTGGTGGTATTTGTTTATCAGAATTCTTCTGTCTACAGATGAGGAAACAAAGGATCGGGAAAGCGGACTGCCATGCTCTCTGAAGGACTGTAAATATTTAGTGTGTGTGTGTGTGTGTGTGTGTGTCTGTGTGTGTGTGTGTGTGTGTGTGAGATATTGATTTTAAATTAGTTTTTGGCTTTTTGGCTTTTGGTTCTTCTGACAAAAAGGCTAGAGATCTGTTCTGACCATGGTGGCCCACACATATATGGCTGCTTACTAAATTTTTGTTGCATGAACGGATAAGGTGCAAACCCTGATTCCACTTCCTGTGTGTGAGAAAGGGAATTAACTCAGTTGTATGCCCTTTTGGGAAACCCTTCCATGACATTTGGAAGGGAAGATGGGGAACCCTGAAAGGCCATGAAATTCCTAAACCATGGCTTAATCATTTGTTTATTGATTATGCTTGCCAAGGGAACATCACATCCTCTGATTACCCTGTGACAGTGTGAAAAAATATCAGGCAGGTGTACGTCCCGGGCCCCTATCCCAGTAATTCCCATCTACTGGAGACTCCTACAGATACAAACCCTCTTTTTCTGTGAACCAGGGAGGTAAACTGAGTGAAACGCTAAACACTGCATGAAACGAAATAATGAATCTGTAGTGTCCGATCTCCTGCCATGAGCAAACTGAGACCTAAGCAGTTAACTGAGAACTGCAGACTTGGAAGGTTACATCTAAGAAAACTTGATAGTTAAAAATGACGAAACTATGAAGCTTTCCTCCAGGTACGGCAAGTGACAAATAAATAGACAGACACAAATCAGATCAAATTGCTTTTCTCCGAGGCCATGACTTCCTGTCTTTCTGACTGACGAGTGTATAAGTAATTGTCATTTTAAAGGGGAAAAGAGAAGCTTAGCTTCTTTTAGAGAAGCAGTCTAACCTAGTGGCGAGGAAGCAAGGCTTTGGAGCAAGCCTGGATTTTCAGTCCTGGCCTCATCAGCTGTGTGTCATCAGGCATGTTACATCACCCTCTGCTTCGGTTTTGTTGCATTATTTACACGTGCCCGTGCATGCGCACACCTGCTTTTATGCCACGGTACTAAGCAAGTGATCTAATTTGTGAAAACAACTTAGAAAATTGTCTGGGAAACAGCAAAACTCAATAAAAGTTGTTATTATCGCCCTAATGATACAAATATTATTCATGAGCTATTTCGCCCTTGCTCCCTTTATTTCTTCCATTACAATGAGATATCTTGAGATATAATCGGCCATTCCTGTGCCATAGAAGAGTTCCTGAAATGAACTAATCCAACCTGTTGTAACGATGTTTACTTTTACCTCACATTAAATAATAAAAGTTTTATGCAGTTAAAAACCATCCTTGTACAATCACATTGATTCCAACTTCTGTTCTCCAGGAAGGTAAAAGGTAGTATGTTTGTCTAAAAATATCCTGGAAGAGTTATTATTCTTCACACTGTTGTAAATCATATCCCAATTGCTTTTTAATTCATTTTCCATGAAATGGCCTTGCAATCAGAAAATAATGACAGTAGATTGCGAGAAAACTAAATTAGCACATGTTAATGTAAAAAGTGGATAAGATTTACATTGTACTCTATTGAAAATACCTGAGGTAGAGTACATAGATGTGAGTATGTAAAATAAATTTAACCTTTGAACTATGTTCAGCACCCAAGATGTGTTTAAAGTCTTTGAAAAGACAGTAAATAACCATTTTCATTTGGGAGCATGGAGTATAATAGGTATCCTGGGGGAATAAGTTGCTAAATTTCCTTCCCAAGCGGTTTATCAATGTCTTTTGGGGATACTGCATAGATAGAGAAAAAAATGTTACTGAAAGGTCCTGTCAGAAGTAGGAAGTTTATTCCTGGCCCCTAAGACAAAGACTGTCGGTGAGATCATTAAGCGAGCTCTGTTGGCAAGAATGGGTATATAGGGCCACGGAGCAGGGGACACGCACACAGGTTTCACTTCGATAATCCCGAAACACCATCACCAGCTGAGCCTCCTACCTGCTCGAGTCCCTCCTCTTTTGTTCTTAATTTATTTTGGTGCCATGGCTGTCTTTGCAATCTGATGGTAATTAGAAATACTCCTCCCAGAAAAACGTGCGCGCGCGTGCGCGCACACACGCACACACACACTTCTGTTTATTTGCAGTTTTCATAGATGCTCTCATGGAAAACTGTCCTTTTTCATGGGGTGATTTTTATATCATCTTTAGGGAACAAATCAATTAACTTTTGAAAGTAGATTTGACCACTTAGTTTCATTTTTAAAAATATATCATTTGAAATCCTCACTTGCAACACTCCCAGCAGATTTTAGATCATTCACTTGCTTTGTTGTACTGTGAGCAGCAGTTTCAAAAACCTTTGTGGATGTTTCTGAAACACTTAATTTCAGGAAAATTTTTATTTCTATCTGATAGGGGAGTGCAGTAGACATTGATGTATGCCTTCTTAGAACTGTTTTATGATAATTTTATGAGGAAATAAGCAAAGACTGTAATGCCATTCCCATACTGGTTTGCATTAAATAAACATTGCTAACCTGGAGAGTCTTCATCATAATTCAGACTCTAACCTCAAAATATATTGTTTGGGGAGAAATAAATGTACAAATATATAGAGTTACTGTAGCCACAGAGGAAAAATTTCAAAAATATGGAGAGAGAATTCCCTTAAAACTCACCCTCAGTGGATACATAAACAACAATGTTGATAAATCAATCAATAAATTTTTATGTCCACATCTTATTTAAAGTTGGTAAGAAACATCCTAAATATTTGATGTAAGAATTTGGTTTGAAAAAGTTTGGCAATTAATGGTAAAGGTAGCTGAAAGCACCTTTTACTCTCAGAGTAAAATTCTTAGGAAAGTTTATAATAGTTTATAGAAGTTTACAGTAATAAATTTACAGTCATTTTTTCTTTGATTCCAATCATCACAGACCAAGAGCAGTCAAGTTTATAATAATTTATTATGGTTGCATATCATTTGTCATGTATAATAAATTATAGAAACCATAACATCTTTATAAACTATTTAGTATATCATATTCACTTCCTAATGCTCACTGCGGTAGCTGTAAGAAATTTAATTAGATTATACTTTGGCATTAGTTAGAAGATTAAAAATATATAAATTCTTTCACAGTACTTTGGACTTCTGAAGGACCCATTATTCTAACTTTTGTGCAACCAATTTGAAATGCATAAAAACCCTGTACAAACCAGAAGGTGGTATAGATTTTACTGAGCTGCTGAGGGTAGGGCAGCTCCTAGACTTTGTACTAACACCCATATGGTATACATTTCAGGCACTGTAATAAATGCACATAAAAAATCAATTACTGATCTCTAAAAATCTATACCAATAGACAACATTGAAACTTGGAAACATCTTGAAAATTCAGATAAAAAATTCAGTAAACAATGGAGTGTGGTATTTTCTCTCTCTGTCCTCCCCCCTCCTCCTCCACCCCGTCCCTCCCACACCCTTCTCAGTTTGGTTAAGGTAAAAAAAAAAGAGTTCACGTTGAGCTTAAGTCCTAGGGTCTGATATAGAGACCCCGGCTGCAATTTTTCCTTAACCATCTGTTTTCTTTAGTTTCAGTTCTCATTACATCTGTCCAGACTCTTCTCCTGATATCAGCATGAGTCCTTTCCCGCCGGGAGGATTTTCAAATCCTTGCTGAAAGCATTTTGTTCTCCACTGTCACAGCACAGGCATGAAACTGGTCAGACTCTGTCACCAGTTCGCTCTGTTCCTTTCCAGCCTCTGGAGTCCTGACAGGGGAGAAGCCTGCAAGGGGCAGCACAGTGCTGCATGTTAGGGTCTCACAAACTCACGTGGTCTTTAAGTGTCCATCCTCGGATAACGTCCTTAGCCGTTCTCTTGTCCTCAGTGAACTTTGATGGAATATTTCCGCAGCTTCAGAAACTGGAGAAGCTTGTCTTTCGTCCTCTTCTTCAGGGCCATCAGGGCTCGTGTTTTCTCCTCCAAATCTTGATCTATGGCAAAAATGATCTTGGCTCTCTCCTCTGCTTTCTTGTCCCCAGAGTTTCTGAAGAGCCTCTGCAGTGATTCCTGGTCGATGTTTTCAAAGATGTTGCCCACAGCTTTCTTACGTGAAGCTGTGTCAAAGTGGTAGCCATGGATGGAAGGGCTGACCCTCAGTGAGGTGGACATGGTGATAGCTTGATGGCTCGGCTTGGCTTTCATAGATGTGGGCTCCTCGGGAATTCGGCTCCCAGGCTCTCCAGAGAGTCTGTAGCAAAATCATTCCGGGATTGCTATTTAAAGCGTGAACAAAAGCTCCAGGCTCAAATTACACTGGTGACATCAGAGTGATCTCAAGGAAGAATAATTACAGACAAGTTTAACAGTTGAGTTGCCAATATCCTGTTCTTGTGCAAAATGTTACCAAAAGCTGTGTTCAGCGATGGAAAGAGAAGATGGTGATTTCTTTTTAACTCATCTGTGGCAATAGGATTATAGAGAGCTGGGTCCTCCTTTAAAAAGAAATAGCTGAAACTAAGAAAGTACAAAGACACACATGGGGTGGCTGAAACTCTCAAAATCTTTCCAAACAACTGAAACAAAAGTTCTGCTAACACAGGAAAGTTTCAACTCGTTCAGAAGTTGTTAAAGTGTACTCAAAACATTCATGCCCTTTGGATCTCTCTAACCATGACAACTCTTGAGCTGTTGAGAGATAGCTCAAACAATTATAAGATATTCTGTCTGATTGTAGGGTGGTAGTTTACCTACAAAACATTGATGCTGACATGACACACAGCCTGAAACTGTGACCCTTGGGGACTATGTACAAAGGCTAATCTGTAATCACTGAATAAAAGTATAATTTAATAATAATAACAATAGACAATATCCGCTGGGCTTGTGTATATATCAACAATATACTTACTTTAAAAAATAGGGAAAAAGAGGTAGTCAGGTACTTTATGACAGTACTCAAAGGCAATAAGTTGACTTTTTCCTTTTAATATTTATTTTGGGATCACCCAGATATAAAAACCACACCTTCTTTGGAAGAGTTTAAATTTGTTCTTTTCACCTTCCATGATATTCAGCTAGCCAGTGTCCCCACAGATATATGGAGCACTTACGTTCAACCAACTGATATATGTCAACTACGAGGGACCCCAGAAACTTCTCTTCATGAACCTTCTGTTTGGTCCACTTTCTAATGCTCCAAGAAGCGGGCTGGTTTTCATTTTCCTCTCAGCTAGGTGAATCAGAGCTAGAAAATACACAAAGGGAGAGAGTGTGGGGAAGGCACCACACTAGAAAACTGAGTTAGACACTTATATATTCATTCATTCATTCATTCATTCATTCATTCATTCATGTATTTATACATTCATTCATTTATTTAATCAATATATATTAAAGGTCTACCTCTACCTACAACTTTTCTAGGCATTAGAAATATAACAGTAAACCAGGTTAAACCAAATAAAACAAAACAAAACAAAACCCCTACCTTACCTTAATGGGGTTTACAGTCTACCTGGAAAATAAACAAAAGAAAGATGTACATTTATAATATAAATGATGCCAGGAAGTAATAAGTGAAACAGAGTTGTAGAGAAGGGAAGAAAGGAGTTGAAACTGGCGCAGCATATTCAGAGGCAGCTGCTCTTAATGCGAGATGACACACAGGTTCCAAGGAGGCAAGGAGGAGCCTGTGTAGGCATCCGGAGGCAGGGTGCGGCAGGTGGATGGAACAGCAAGTGCAGAGGTCTGAAGATAAGAGCGCTGCGGAATGAACGAAGAACAGCCAGGAGACCAGTGCGGTCGGAGCAGAGAGGCCGGAGAAGAGGGGGAGGAGGGCACGCAGGGCTGAGAAGACAGTGGAAAGTAGGCAGATGCAGGACAAGCTTGTAGACTTCTTCGAGGTTTTAGCATTTACTCTGTAACAGGTATTTGGAGCAGAGAAATGACACGAGTTCACTTACAATTTTTTAAAAAATAGCTGGATTTTTTGGCAGAGAATAGATTTTTAGGGAGGCAACACGGACATGGGGAGCAAAAAGACCAGTCAGAACATTCCAAAATGATCCCGGCAAGAGATGATGCGGGCCTCCGCTAGGGAAGCTGTTGTGCAGGTGGTGAGAACTGATTTGATTCTGGGCATATAATGAAGGTAAAGTCAAAAGGGTCGCTGAAGGCTCCGATGTGAGGAATGGAACACAGACGCGAGTCCAGGATGCTCTCTTCCTGAAGGACGCTTCCTTAAAAGACATTTCTAGGCGAGCTGATGTTCACTTCACCAAGCACGGCACCCGGCGCTGGTTCCAGGGTTTACATGGAAGAACCCGATGCTCTACTGCAGAAGGCTGGGTTCACTGGCACGTGTGCCATGCTTGTGGCAGCCCATCTCCGTCACTAAATATAAAAAGGAGTTTTATGGCAACAAGGATTTTTACTGAGTACCAAGAAATGTACATAACTCATCTTTCTTGAAAAATTTATTTTTTAGTGTATTTTTTTCATTGCCGTTTATTCCCCTTAGACCCCCCTCCCTCCCACAATCACCACACTGTTATCCATGTCCATGAGTCCTTTTTCCTTTTTGTTCTATCCCTCCACCCCCAAATGCCCACTCCCCCAGAACTGTCAGCCTGCTCTCCGTCTATGGATCTGTCTGTATTTTGCTTATTAGTTCACTTTGTTCATTAGATTCCACAAATAAGTGAAATCATATGGTATTTGTCTTTCCCTGCTTGGCTTATTTCACTTAGCATAATGCTCTCCAGGTCCATCCATGCTGTTGTAAAAGGTAAAAATTTCTTCTTATTTACCGCCAAGTAGTATTCCATTGTATAAATGTCCCGTAGTTGTTTTATCCAATCATCTACTGATGGGCACTTGGGCAGCTTCCAAATCTTGACGACTGTAAATAATGCTGCAATTAACATAGGAGTGCTTATATTTGTTCAAATTAGTGTTTCAGGTTTCTTTGGATAAATTCCCAGAAGTGGAATCACTGGGTCAAGAGGCAGATCCATTTTTAACTTTTTGAGGTAACTCCATACTGCTTTCCACAGAGGTTGCACCAGTCTGCATTCCCACCTGCAGTGCATGAGGGTCCTCCTTTCTCCACATCCTTGCCAGCACTTATTGTTTGTTGATTTGTTAATGATGGCCATTCTGACGGGAGTGAGATGATATCTCATTGTGGTTTTAATTTGCATCTCTTTGATGGCTAATTCTAAAATTATTTATTTAAAGTCTACTTTGTGCCAAGCATTGTTTTAGGTGCTGGATTTATGCATAAGTAGGATGAAGAAGCCATGGTCAATGTTGATTTCTTGACAATTATTACTGAGGAAGGGTAAAGAATTAAAATTACATTTCAGACATTTCTTCTGAGCTCTACATTTATATATTCAACTATCTTCTGGGCTGTTTCCCTGGCATTTCAGATTTACTGTGTGCATAACTGAACTCTTGATACTTTCTCTGAAATTCCCTCCATTTGCACCTTTCCTATCTCAGCCTTCCATACCAAGGACCTCATGACTTAACCTGGGAGGAACCCTTAACCCTTACCCCATCGTCTGTCTAATTCATTACCGAGTCCCTTGGAGTTTATTTCCAAAATACATTTCGAATAATCTGCTTACTATCTGAAACCATAATTGTTTTCTTTAGCTGTTGTCTTTGATGACCCAATGACAAAAATAGTTTTTTAAATAAATTTAAAAAAACAACAACGGAAGTTCTCTTCCATGCTTAGAACCTTTTAAACTGCTCATTGCTCTCAGAATAAAATTTCAAATAAATCTTCAACATGATCCTCAATACTCTGCATCATTTGGCCGCCACCTACCAATCTAGCATTGTCTTTCTCCCTCATTGGTTTCTGTTTCCCACCTGCATTGTCTTTGTGTCTGTTTTCTTGCCCTTCAAACTCACTCTCACCTCAGGGCCTTTGCACAGGATCTCTTTCTGCATCAAAGGCTCTTTGCCAAGGCTCCTGATTAATTTCAACATTTACTTCAAGTCTCAGTTTAAATGTCTTTTATTTCCGAAAGGCTTTTTTATTACTTGAACAATTTAAATGAAGCCTCACCTTGTTTCCTCCTTTATATCACCTGATGCTCTTCGTTCTCTAGCACTCATAAAAATGTTCTTCCTTTATCTATATGTGTACTTATTTGCCTCACGTCTCCTTTCTTTTCCAGACACCATGCTCCACAAACACAAGGACCACGTCCATTTCCTCAAGCATCTATCACTGTACCTGGCACATAGTAAAAATTCAACACTTTTGTGTGAATAAACCTATAAATCACTGAATGTGTACATGAAAAGAAAAATGAAAGATAGTTGTGGTAGAATTTTTGAACTATAAGAGATAAGTAAATAACGAACAAAATTAGGAAGCTATGCAGTGGTAGATAAAAAGCACAGGATTTAAGATCAGAAAATGAGAATTACGGGTCCAGCTCTGTCACTTCATTAGCTCCAAGGCTTTGGAAAATATATTTACTTTCTGTAATACTCAGTTTTCTCATCTGTAATATACCTGCAATATTATGAAAGGCAAAAGAAATAATATATGTGAAAGCACTTTGTGATTGTAATGCAGTATAAAATTTCTGATGTTAAAACAAAAATGTCCAGGACTAATTCAGTTGAAGTTTAGGCATAAATTTCCAGTGCTGGCTTCCATACTTTTCATCTTCGCGAAGTTGCCAGAGAGATAAATTTATATACAAAGGTAGCATTGAATTAAATTCTGTGCGCCTACCTACTTTCTTTCATTTATTCATATAATAAGTCATAAATATTTACTAGATACATTCTATGTACCAGCCACTATACCTTTATATCTTTAATGCTTTAAAGATATAAATAAAAATGTCATAATTTTCATCTAAAAAAATAAACCTAGAAGTTTGGTGATGCAAACAGGAAAATCAAGTAACTCAGCCAGAGGTCAGAAAAACCTTCTCAGAGGAGATTTTGGAGGAAAACAAAAATTGGAAATGAATTCATTTTTCACCACTTAACATTGGGCAGATTGTTTAGCTGAATTTTTCGTTTATGGTCATAGCTGAGGTCAATAATATCTACTTCTAATATTGTTGTGAGAGTAATTGGAAAGTATATAAAGACAATTAGGTTTACAAGTCACTTAATAAATGTTTGTTTTCTTCTTTCCCTTTGCTTCCTCAAATCCCTTCATCAAACACAGAACTAGCCAAGCACATTTATTGCTGGCAAGCAGTCGATCTCTTTGGATGATAAAACGGTGTTCGAAAACTTGTGTCCAGAAGGAAATGCAGTCCCCTGGAAGCTGCTTCTTTTGAACAGCCCTCATTCTCTCCTGTCTCTACAGCAGAAAGCAAACATTCTTTAAGATGCCTTTTTTCATATGATCTTATTTACATTCAATTTGTGAAACCTTGCTAGAAATTTTTTAGATCCTTCTGTCCACATAATTCACTGAAAATGTTTGTACAAAGAAGGGAAAGAGTGGAGTGACAGCAATTCAATGCTTTTTAAGTACATGTGGAGTTACTTTTGGCAAAGAGCATCAGGAAATCATAAACTTATAGCTTCTGTCACATTTCTGGGAAAGGGAAACCAACATTATTTTCCTGTGGATAGTCCTGTCCTCTAAACAGTTTTGAAATTCATTGATGTCTCAAATTCATGTGAAGGCTTTTAGGCAGTACTCAAGGAGAGCGGCTCCATGTCACAAAGAAACATTATTCAGGCCTTTTGGAGACAGAGCTTGCAAGTGATTTGAGAGAAATACGGCATAGAATTTAAAATCATGGACTTTGGAGTCAGAGAGCCCTGGGTTCAAGTTGTCTTATTATAGTGGAAGGATTTCCGAAGTGTGTTAGTTTCCTATTGCCAGTGTAACAAATTGTCAAAAACTTAGTGGCTTAAAGCAACACAAATTTATTACCTTACAGTTCAGGAGGTGAGAAATCTAAAGTGTGTCAGCAGTGATACATTCCTTCTGAAGTATCTGTGGGAGACTTTAGTTTCTTTGCCTTTTCTAGCTTCTAGAGGGGTTGCCTACATTCCTTGGATCTTGGCTTCTTCCCCTATTTTAAAAGCCAGGTAGCTGAGCATCTTCCCTCCCCTCTGACTTATAAGGACTCAGATAATCCAAGATAATTTTCGCATCTCATATTTTTAATTTATTTGTACCTGTAAAATTCCTTTGTCCCATAAGTCCCATTTTCAATATAAGGTTACTTTCTGCCTATATTCATAGGTTCCAGAGACTAGAACATGGACATATTAGGGTGACCACTATTCACCCCACAATAGGGAGTACACTGCCATTGTTTCAAATCTCTTGCCTGTGACAAGAGGATTACAGTAGTTCCAACCTCACAGGGTTGTTATGAGGATTAAATAGAATTGTATACATTGTTAACAGTATTACAAGAACATTTCAGGAGCTTGAAACACATTAATGAGAACGTAGATCTGATTCTTGGTAGAGATATACTTAAAGTAACCATAAAAATAAACACATGTTTGAAATCTGGAATAAGTGCTACTAAGGCGTAGTAAAGGGCGCACTGGCAAGGAGACCAGGTTTAGCCTAGAAGGATCAGGAAAGGTCTCTAAGCAAGTAGCTTTTAGTTACATTTTATGAATAAATAAAAGCTACCTAGCTGAGATAAAAAGTAAAGAACTTTCCAGAAAGAAGAAAAGTATGTGCAAAGACCCAGGACAGGAATAAGCATGGTGCATTCAGGAAATTGGAAGGCATAAAGGCATGGAGGAAGAATGGCAAATTAGGATGCTACAGAAATAGTTAGAGACCAGAACACATTATGCTCAGAAAGGTTATGTTAAGATTTGGGGGCTTATCCTAAAAGGAATAGCAAGGGGGTTCTGATCAGATTGTTTATTAGAAAATACTGCACTGGATGCTGTGTAGAGCATGGTCTTAGCCCAGCTGAGAGAAGAAGAGGTCTCACACTCCCCAGGGTGAAAACTCTGCGATGGAGATCAACAGACAGGTGCTTCAGTACGGAGTGTTCTCGGGATCGAAGCCTCAGAGGGGAAGGGAGCGGGACTGGGCAAAGAAAGGTCTCAGCTGACCCGGAAAGGGTGCTGCTCTGAAGTGCAGACGACTCCTCCAAGTTGAGGAAGGGGCGCTGGCTTTTATGCCCTCCTGTCCATCTGTCACTAGCTACGGCTGTACCAGGAAGGGGGGTGGCCATGTTCAGTGGCGGCAATCTCTGATGAGGGCTGGCAGCTGAACAGCTGGGGGAATCTTACAGGGAGCTCTTGGTTGTGCACCCCGGCAACCACCATATGGAGACTTGCCGAAACAATGGCAGTGGAAATGGAAAGTGAGTAGATTTGAGAAATATTTTGTGGACAGAACTGACAGAACTTGGTGAGAGCTATATATGAGGGGACAGACCTACATAAGGAAAAGACGAAAAGGAGATATCAAAGATTAGAACTGGGCTTCTGACTTTTGTAACTAAACAGATATTAGTATCATATTTGTATATATCTGTATTAGTTAAGCAAGTGAGTCTCCACCTCAGAGAACAGGAGTAGACTAGGATTTAAAATTTGGGGGTAATCAATAAGTAGGAGATAAGAAGCATAACAATCACCTCAAGAAAGAGCAGAACATGAGAAGATTGGCGAAGCCTTGAGTAGCACAACAATTAAGATAGGTTTGATATATTGACCCCTTATCAGACATATTGGCAAATATGTTCTCCCATTCAGTGTCTTTTTATTTTGTTGATGGTTTTCTTTGCTGTGCAGAAAACTTTTTGGTTTGATGTAGTCCCATTTGTTTTTGTTTTTTGTTTTTTTTTTAATTTGTTTCCCTAGCCTGAGAAGATATATCAGATGAAATATCGCTATGAGCAATGTCTGAGATTTTACTGCCTATGTTTTCTTCTAGGAATTTTATGGTTTGAGGTCTAACATTTAAGTCTGTAATCCATTTTGAATTTATTCTTGTGTGTTGCATAAGAAGGTGGTTTAGTTTCATTTTTTTTGCACGTATCTGTCCAATTTTCCCAACACCATTTATTAAATAAACTATCTTTAGCCCATTGTATGCGCTTGCTTCCTCTGTCAAATATTAATTGACTATAGAAATGTGCATTTATTTCTGGGCACTTTATTCTATTCCATTGATCTATGTGTCTGTTTTTAGGCCAGTACCATGCTGTTTTGATTACTATAAAGAACTCATAAAACTCAACACCAAAAAAAAAAAAAAATTCCAATTAAAAAAAATAGGCAAAGAGCCTAAATAGAAACTTGTCCAAAGAGGACATACAGATAGATGTCAAGAGACATATGAAAAGATGCTCAACATCACTAACCATCAGAGAAATGCAAATTAAAACCACAATGAGGTATCACCTCACACATGTCAGAATGGCCATCATCAGTAAATCAACAAAAAACAAGTGTTAACCCTAGTGTACTGTTAGTAGGAGTACAGACTGGTGCAGCCACTGTGGAAAACAGTATGGAATTTCCTCAAAAAACTGAAAATGGAACTGCCTTTTGACTCAGTAATTCCACTGTTGGGAATATACCTAAAGAATCCTGAAACACCAATTCAAAAGAGCCTATGTACCCCTATGTTCATAAATAGCAGCACTATTTATAATAGTGCTGGAAACAACCTAAGTGCCCATCAGTATATGAGTGTATTGAAAAATTATGGTACATTTACACAATGGAATACTATGCAGCACAAAGAAAGAAGGAACTCCTACTTTTTTGTGACAGCATGGATGGAACTGGAGAATATTATGCTAAGTGAAATAAGCCAGTCAGGGAAAGACAAATACCATGTGATCTCACTTATAAGAGGAATCTCTTGAACAAAATAAACTAGCAAACAAAATAAAACCAGAGATGTGGAAAAATGGGACCGAATGATGTGGCCAGAGGGGAGGAGGATAAAGTGGGGAGGAGGAAAAGGGACTAGTTGAAGAATGACCCATGGACATGGACAATGGTGTGGGGATTGACTGTGGGAGTGGGGGCGGTGGAGGAGGCAAAGGGGAAAAAATAGAGACAATTATAACAGAAAAACAATAAAAAAATTCAGAAGTCCTGGAATAAAACTTTTATCAACTAAAAAAACAATTATTTTACATAAGAAAAATATTGAAGCCTAGAGACATACATTAACATACAAAGTTAAGTAACGTACAAAGATAAAACAGCTGGTCAGTGGCCACGTTGTTTCTTTACATGTTGTTGAAACCTCCATTTTTCTACACTTCCTAACTGAAATGGCAAACGTTCTTTTCGGTATTGTTTGGACGGTCTTTTTATATTCCCTATTTATATATAAATCCTATTCTAGATTTCCCTTCTTTATAAACACATGGTTAATCCATTTTTAAAACTAACCAGAAATTCTTTTCATTCAGTAAACTTTATTAAATGTATTTTTATTCTTTAATTATTGCTGATGAGAAAGAACGGCAGTTTTACTTAGAAGTTTTGATTCTGACATTTATTTTTGATCAGAGAAAGAACTAATTATAAACTCTGAAGCAATACAAATTGCAAAATAAATTGAGGAAATGCATATTCAAAACCTTTTAGTCAAAATATGGAGAAAATCCTCAAATTTAATGAAAAAAAAATTTAGCCAAGACCAGTTTTAAAAAGTCCTTCTTTTTAAATCATGCTTCTGCATGTGAAATGAAACAGCTGTCTTTGCTTAAGCTGTCAGCCCACATTTGCAATGTTTCCTAAAAATGGAACTGAAGATAAGCTTTTCTTTTTTAAAATTTTAATTAGCTCTTCAGATTTAGATATTGAGTCCCCGGTATTTATAGCTGCTTAAAAAAAAACCAATTGTGAACATAAACTAACATGTTTTTCTCAGGAAGTGAGCGTGAGATATTTATATGTATTTATAGTAGCATGTGTGGTTCTATAATCTCCGACTAAAATAAGTCTTTATGAACCATCTCCTCCCACTCCTAGCTCCCACCCACTCAGTGCGTGCTTCTGGCTGAGGGTGGTGACGCTGACATGCTTCAGTCATTCTCAAAGTGGAACTGCTAGGAGGAAGGGAAACTTCTAGTATGTGCTTCCCAGATTGTGTAGAAGTAGTATAGAGTTGCAAATGATGCATGTGGACACTGCTAAAGCCCTTCTCTTTTCATTTTCTGAGCAGGGTACAGTCACATCTGGCTCCTCTCTCTGCAGACTGACCGAATTCTTTATGACTTTCCAAGAACTATATGCTGCCCAGGCTTGGGGCATAGGGAAGCCTTGTCCGTGAAGGTTTGCAAAGTTACTTGAAGGACACTTGGAGCCTAGAAATTCTTCATAAGGTGAAACAAAATCTTAGCAGGGACAACACATCTCAGTTTAAATATTAATTGAAGGGTTAGTATGTGGAAGAAAAATTAGGCTTGTCTGAAAATTGCCTAGGGTTAGAAATAACGACAATGCAATAAGTAAGCTCTAGGAAGACAGATTTTGACTCAGCAAAATTAAAGTCATTTATTCAATGAGTGACTAAGCATTGGGAATTTTCAAGTACAATCAGGCTGACCATAGTAGGTATACTGTAGGGGCACGTAAGCAGTGTGAATAGTCTAGTGCTTATATTTACTTATCTGATGTTTTTGCCTTTCATTTATAGCCTTAGTCACCAAGTTACACACACATATAGAACTGTATAACATTTTTGTTTCAGTTATTATACACAAGAACATATCAGCATCATACACAAATAATGTACGTATATAACTACAACACAGATTTCAAAGACAGTTAAACTTCTTAGTTTTATGCACTGTGTTTTCCGTTCTCTTGTATTCTACCATCTCAACTTTTTAAAATGACCGGGCACAACCCATGAAACCAACTTCTAACTCACTTGCAATTTGAAAACCATTTGATTAGACAACTTTAATGACCCTTCCACTGCTGAGCCCAGGAGATAGTCATGCTTTTATTCAATAAACTTTTATACAACTAGTTGTTGCTTTGTTCCACAATTATGAATAAGGCCTTGAACATAGTCACCCTGGAATGACAAACAATCCTGTACTGCTTCCGTCACTATGATCTTTGGGGAATTTTTTTTAATGTCTCTAGAAATAGATTGCAGAACTACATAAAAATATCTGAGTTGTTTAGTCCATATAGGCATTTACTCATTCATTTATTTGTTCATTTATTCAATAAAATATATTTCTATTTTACTTTTGAGAGCCTCCCATCTGCTTTGCTATGTCCTAATGAAACAAACACTATGTAAGCTTATTAGTCCTGTTTGCTACTCCTCCAAACACCCCCAAGTGTGCCCTCTTCCATTGATACAGAATAGGAGCTGAGGACTGGGGTAGTAGGAAGGGAGCCATGATAAAGGGCAGTGATGGTGACATTGGATATGGGAGGAAGGTCATGAATAACCTTGGATGAAAGGTGACAATGTAGATCCAAACAGACTCCCACAATGCTCAACAGGACCTGTTTTTAATATACGGGATGAAAAACTAACCTTCGGCTAATTTATTATTTGCCAGATGTGAATACGAGAGCCCCTAAAGTGTTGGGGAAGTTGAATAACTGCTTTAAAATCTAAGTTTTATCTCTATAGATAAACCTATTTTTCTGTTTAAGCGTGTCATACCTAAGTTTTTAGACTTTCTGGAAAGAGAGGGAAAGTAGCATTTAACATATTCATGCATTTCAGGATCATTCAGTGATTGGCACTCAGTAAGAATTTATTATGGATTTTATGTCTCAAATCATAAGTTGCAGAGGAAATGGATCATGGTCCCTAATACTTTGTCTGTTTTTATTTTAAACACTGACGAATTGGCCCATGGTCATTGGACAATACTGCCTAAATGTTTACTGAGCCCCCTAGAGATTTTTCTTTTTAAAAAGTTCCTGACAACAACTTACTCCATTGTCTTTTGCATTTTCTTCAAGGTATAATATTCTACACATGCTCTCAAATGTTGTTAAACATTATTTTAAATTAATTATGTTCTAAGCTTTACTGTGCATTAAGTAATTCCTTTAGTGATGAAAAAATGAATTCAATTGAAATGTTGGCAGAGCCAGGCCATCTGTCCTGTCTTGCAGATTTTGTGATCACCCTACTTATTCAACAGATTAGTCTTGGGAAGGGGTGGCGCTTTTCTGGGGGGCGTGGCTCAGCAAGAGTTAAAACAGACCCGTGGCTGGCTCATCTCCTACAAATGTGGGTAGTAGGCAGGGTTTGTCTTAAATGTTTCAGACCTTTCCTCTTGCTTCTTGCTGGGTAACAGATGCCTTCCCTTCCATTCAAACTAGCTCTTCAACGGAATTGAGAATCAGCATTTTTCAAATATAAGGTCGATAAGAGCAACCTTCTGTGATGCCTTTTAGAAGGGGTATTTGCTTTTAGGCGGGATTCCTCTCCCAGCCTACCGCAGACATCCAGCTTCCTGAAGTCAATAAAAACACACAGCCCGCTTGCTTTCCTGGCCATAATTTCTACTCAGTTGCTTAACTCTTGATCTTTACATGATTATACACGTGACCAACAGTAGCTATTGGTAAATCACAAATTACAGGGTCTGGCACAAATAACACCCCTTTTTTATTACAAAATCATAAGCATGTAATTCTATAATATAATAATATCACACTCAAGCATACTATATGACATTTTAGGTGAAATGTTCAAATTAAAACGACAAATTATTATACCCATATTATTATTACCCTATCAATAATTACCCTATTATTACTTCTGCCAGACCCTCTATATGCTGAGGCCCTGTTAAGAGCCTAGCATGCTGCCCACTTTTCTTTTCTTTTTCTTTTCTTTCTTTCTTTTTTTTTTTTTTTGACTTTCAAAGGCAACGCACATAGCCCTATGGTGAGTTAGGTTCACTTGACCTGTGGTGGTTCTCTCTCCAGTCCCAGCTCATTTCCAGCATTTTGTTTGTCTAACCCTGAAGACACTGCAGAACGCTGAGTTCCCGGACTTTCCTCTGGTCCAGTCGGGCTCTGTGTCCCAGAGTGTACTGCAGTTCTTGGCACATTTGCTCGCCCCCAGCTCCTGACCCAGAAGGAAGCAGGGAAGCACAGCCAGAGGCTGCACCCTGAGCAGCTGCAAGGTTAAGTGCTCACTGCCCCTCCGTGCTTCTCAGAGCCCCAAATCCCTGGGGTGGCAGGAAAGGTTCAGGCTGTGCGAAAAAGGAATCTGGCTGGTCTGGCATCCTCATCTTCCTTCCTCACTGTGCTTCTGGTAGGAAGTCACTGATATGAGATGACACTTTAAGAAAAGGACAAGGGATGAGAGAATGCTGCCTAAACCTCAATCTTGCTTCACGGTTTTCTACTTGTCCAGAAGCCAGTAAAATCGAAAGACGACATCAGATCACATACTCCGTTTAACGGATATTTTGAGAATGGCTTTGCAATTGAACACCTTACTCTAAGCCACATAGCATAGCTATTGGGTTTTAGAGCTGTAGCTGCAGAGTCTTATGAGAAAAGAAATGTGAAATAAGGCTGAGCACTGGGTTGCAGGGCTCAATTCACCCTCTTTCTGCAAGCCGGCTATTGTTTCTGTGAGGTCTGTGTGGGTGCACTTGGACAAGCTGGGACTCAGAGCAGGCCAGCCAAGATACCATAATGACATGGCAATGACGAATTAAAATTTGAGAAGCAGCAGGGGCGTAAGGAGTTCTCTGATTCTCCTCTGATCTCTCTAAATGCGGAGAATAAATCATGTAGTAAGTACCCTCCTCGCTGCTGAGGGCTGGGAGACAACCTTATCACAAGAGCTAAAACAAATAGCCAGTGTCAAAAAAACCTGTATAAACAAACCTTGTAATGCCTTTACTAATTTACTACCTATGCCCAAATCTGGTGTAGATTCCTCTAATGAGCACTAACTTTCTTTGTCCTGTCAATCCTTCACGAATCTATTGTTTCTTGTCTACAAAGTATAAAAAATGTACCTGCCTCGATTATTTCTGTGAGCTTCACTTCATGATCTGAGCATCATATTGTGATTTTTCTTCATGCACACGTATTGTTTTTTTTTCCTTTTGATAATCTGGCCATGTATCGATTTTATTACTTTAGTACTAGTCCTGCCATAAGAGGTAAAAAACAAAACAAAACAAAACAAAAGATAGAAGGGGAGAATTCTCCCACTCCCAACAGACCCAAGACAATTTTTCAGAGCCTCCCAGAACTGCAGGGGACAGCAAGACATCTGACTGTCCATCCCCTGCCTCTGGCTCAGATCACACAGTCATCATTTGAAGCAGGCGGATGGGAAGTTCTCTAACTTTGTTCCTATACTCCTGGGCATTGGTTATCTGTTGACTGATCACACATTTTCACTTTGATGATAGTGATGGGAGAGTGGGGGGTTAGTTTCTCTTTTAGAAGAATTCTGGAAATAAGCTACAGTTTTAAAAATTTCTGGAATTTAACACTAGATAGATGATGGCCATAAATAATCAGCCTTCTGGCAAGCAGGATTTCACATCTGGGCAGAGGAAAAGGGAAGGGAAGCCATCATTCATGAGTTCACTCTGTTCCAGGAACCTTTCATATGCTTTACGTACAAGGGGGGGGGTACTCAAAAAAGAAATTTATTTATTAAAAATTGTGTATTTATTCTTATATGTTTAAACTTCAGTTACCTTCAAAGTACTGTCCATTTGATGCAATACACCTATCAAGATGTTTTTTCCACTGCTCAAAACAGTTTTTGAACTTGTACATTTTGGTGCCTTTTAGTACTTCTGCCTCTGTTTCATCTCTTCCACATTGGCAAAATGTTTCCCTTTGAGGACTTTTTTTCATCTGAGGAAACAAAAAAAAAAAGTCGCTTGGGGTGAGACTGGGTGAATGGGGAGGGTGGGTCTTGGGGGGCCATGCCCATTTTTGGTCAAAAACTGCTGAACACACAAGGCAGTGTGGGCAGATGCACTTGTAAATTACCCATCATGAAATGGGCAAATATGCTGACTCTCAAAAAGAAATTCACTGAAGCTGAATGCAGCCTCTCACAACAACACCAGTTCATACACTGATACAGATGAGTTCCTAGAACACTCACCTAACCGGGGAGGTGTCTGTGCTCCAAGGAGTCCGCCCTCCAGAAGCAAATTCTGTTTTTTTTTTTTTAGTTCCCCCTCATATTGTCATCATAATTCTATAGGAGGGTAGTCAGGTGTTTGTGGAAACCGACGTTCAGTTAATAACCAAATGCGCAGGGACTCGTTTTTTGCACAGATCTATCTGAATCCAAAGCCACAGTCCACATTTCACCAACCACTACATCCACTGCTCTCTCGGGTATTGGAAAACATGGGGTGCTGGACCCACAGTATCATATTTTACACACACACACACACACACACATAATATATACAATCTAAAATAATCCTCACAGCAATTCATTGAGTGCATTCGAAAACTAAGGCTGAGGGAAATGAAGTGTTATAGAGAACTTGAAGTAACTGAGATGGAACGGCTGTCCCAGTTCAGTGTGACTCCAGGTCTCTGTTTTTCCCACAGCCCCACTCCATTTGTATGGGACATTTGAAGAGGGCTTTACACATGTCAGTAATTTGCAACTGTATTAGACCCAAGAGGACAGAGAGGGGAGAGCTCTGTAATGGGGAAGACATATGAATGAAGTAAAAAAGGAAGGAGAGTCATGCCTGAGATGCATCTAGCAGCACAAGAATGTCAGGGGTTGCCAGCAACTCCAAGGAGCTAGAAGAGACAAGGAAGGAGTCCTTCCCTGGAGCCAGCAGGGAGAGCATGACTCTGCTGACATCTTCATTTCAGAACTGTGAGAGGACACATTTCTATGCTTTTACAAAACGCAATTTTTGATCATTGCTATGGCAACCCTGGAAATTAATAGAGAATTCAATCAAGATTCCCCCAACTAACTCTCTATCCCATCACTCTATTTATTTTAGCCATAGCATTTATCCCTCTCTGAAATTACTACTGTTGTCATAAATATAATTCATAGGCACATTTATAATATGTATAACTGTATATTATGTTTACATATTTATATGTGTACAATATGTGGATATTTGAAAGTACAAAATGCATCTCTCTAGTTCACCCAACACCTAGAGGACCATCTATACATAACAGAGCTATATAAATATCTGTTGAATGAATATGTGAACTTTGTGAATGCAGTAATAAAGCTACACTTAGATAATCTCTGAACAAAAGCCTTTGTTATAAATGCTACAACCTCTTCCCTCACTGGAGGCCAGGTTATATCAAATGCAAAATATTATTTCATACTTCATTTGTTAAATCTAATTCTGTGAGCACTGAACTCAAATTCTGTCCCACTTACTCAAACTCCCAGGGAGATGAAGAGAGTTGTAAAGACAAGGTTTTGAATTAGTTAAGGACATATATGTCTCAGTATGATTTCTACAGCATTGGAAACAACAGCAGTAACTAGTTAATTAAAAAAAAATAGAGAAGACGTTAAATCAGATATATCAGTTGAAAAAACCCAATTAATTTACTTTTAGCTGTCCCTATTATTTAAGAACTGAAACAGGAGATTCACAAACAGCTATGATTTTTCCCATGACTTAGCAAAAATAACTTTTTGAATCTGAGTTCACTGAGGTTGGCTAAATTGATTATGGCTCTTAATGTTCTGATTCATTACGTGATCTGCTTAATCAAGTTTGTACTGATGTCACTTTCTGTGTCCAAAATATAAAACCCTGTAGATATGTTGACTATCATAGATGAGTCCTAATGCAGAAAACTCAAATTTGTTTCAGTGGGCAAAACTCAAGCTTTAAGAATCAAAGCCCTCCGATTCCTATCATAAGGCACCATATAATCATGACATATTGATTTTCATGTCATTTGTTTTCTTTTAAAAATTATCATAAAAGTAAGAAAGGTTTATAATAACAAGCTAGAAAATACAAAATATGTCAAGAATATAAATCAGTCACAGTCTTACCAACCTTAAATAACGATTGTTAACATCCTAGTTTATTTTGTTCCATTCGGTTTTGTGTGAACAAATTTATAACAAAATATATGTACAGCAATATAGGTGTGTTTCTCACAAAATGAAGAACATATAGTATTCAATATACAGTTTTTGTATCCTGCTTTCTTTGGGGGCCAAATAAGTATTGGTTTCTTTTATTCCCATTCTATGTCGATTCTTTACGTGTGACTATGACTTCAAATGGTAGCCCAATGTTTAATTATATGAATATACTATGCATTTCTAAGCAGCCTATTGTTGAAAATATAATCTATCACTAATTTATAAATGATGTGTCAGTAAATATTGTTGTCCATAAATATTTGTGTACATCACTGATTATTCCGTTAAGGGGAATTCACATGGGTGGAATTGTAGAGTCAAAGTATACGAACAAATTTAAGGCCCTTGTACCAATTTACCATTCCTTCCAGAAGTACTTTCAGAATCCCTCCACACATACAATGTACATATACACACTTAATTCCTAGCTAAGTAAAAATGAAATTTTATTGTTTTAATGGTTTTTTGAATAATAAGATCAAACACTTTCTATGTTTATATCCTTTTTTGTTTTCTTTTTCTGTCTATTCATCACATATTTTTAAACAGTTATAGTTTGGGGTGTTAATATTTCTCTTAATGATTCATATTTATTAAATACATAATAAATATATTAACCCTTTGATAAACATTTTGCAAATGCTTTTCTTAGTTTATTGTTTGTCTTATTTTATTCTCAATGTTTTCTTATAAACATCTTTAAGTGAACAATAGAAAATGCAAATTAAAAGAAGATACCACTACACACCCATTAGAAGGGCAAAGTCCAGAAAAATGACAATATGAAATGCTGGGAAGGATGTGGCACAACAGGAACTCTCATTTATTGCTGGTGAGAAAGCAAAATGGTATAGCCACTTTGGGCAACAGTTTGGCAGTTTCCTACAAAACTAAACATAGTCTTACCATATGACCCAGCAATCATGCTTCTAACATTCACCCAAAGAAGATGGAAAACATACTCACAAAAAACCTGCACATGGATGTTTATAGCAGTTTTATTCATAATTGCCAAAACTCAGAAGCAACCAGGATGCCCTTCAGTAGGTGAAGGGATAAATAGACTCTGGTCCATCCAGAGAGTGAAATATTATTTAGCACTATAAAAAAAGCTTTCTAGCCATGTGTTTTAGAGAAGAATCTAAAATAGAACCTAACATGCATATTAGTAAGTGAAAGAAGCCAATACACACTGTTCGATATGATATCCTGGGAAAGGCAAAACTATAGAGACTGTAAAAGGACCCGTGGTTGCCAGGGGTGGGAGAGGGAGAGGAGGGATGAAGAAGCAAATCACAGAGGAGTTTTAAGGCAGTGAAAATACTCTATATACCGTAACGATAGATGCGTATCAGACGTTGGTCCAAACTCATAGAACGTCTAACACCAAGAGCGAGCCACAGTAGAAACTATGAGCTTTGGGCGATTATGAGGTGCCCATGTGGGTTCATCAACTGTAATGAATGTGCTGCCATGGTGAGGGATGTTGATAATGGGGGAGGCTAGCTGGGAAATCTCTTTACCGTCCCCTCAATTTTACTGTGAACCTAAAAGTACGCTAAAAAATAACAATCTCTAATTTAAACAAAAAACCTACAGTCAAGTTTCTCAATTTTTTCGATTATGTTTTCTTGACTTTGTATGTTGGAAAGAATGTCTTCATCATGAAATGTTTATGGACACCCACTGCGTGGCAGACCCTAGTCGAGGTGCTGGGGTGATAAAGAGGACGGAGACCTTAACTGAGTTCCCGGCCTGGGGGGTTGGTTTCACAATGAATGACACAGACAGTTAACTGACTGATTAAATAAATTGTTAGTTTGTGATAAGTTCGTGACAAAGTTTAGTCACCTTGTTTGTGACTAAAATAAGTAATGTGTTTTCAAATTTTTGTCTGGAGATCTCCTTAGCCAAACTCCTCTTCCTGAAGTATATTATCCATTTTCCATGTTACTGCAGACCATAGTGTTGTCAAAATTTCTTCCATTGTGTAATACAGGTTTTTTTCAACATTCAATAATAATTTTTTCATTGTCTTTCAGGCTAGTCACCAAGAACATTCTAGTTTTTGTCTACTGCATGGCCTCAAAGAAAATGCCACAGGCTTTAGTTTTACTTTTTGACAGCATCTCAGTTGAAGGCACCACTTTAGTATCAGGTAGGGTTTGATCAGGCAAATAAAATTAAAAAATGACATGGCATGGGGAACGCGTTATCGAAATTAGACTGTATTCATTTACGGGAGTTGGTGAAGGGACCTATGGAAGGCCGTTTACTCTGATCTGGTGTTGGTAGGGGGTTCCCGTAGGTCAGCAAGACCAACAGCCAGGAAGAGTAACCAAAAGAGAACTGGGGAAGAGTGAGGACAAACTGGAACTTACAGGAATGAACTGGAATCCACAAGAATCAGCTGCAACCCATATCTCTCACCAGTTCTGACTCTGACGACATCAGTAACCAGTGATCGAAACCAGTGGCCTTTGCCACAGGGCTACACACATACACCCGATTAGGACTCAAAGAAACTGAAAAAGAAGATCCCAGCTGGGAGAGGTGGAGGAGCTGCTGACCCCGTCGCTGCCCATGACCGCAAGATAAGTCAGCAGGCTGAGGAAACAAGTGTGAGGTGCCGTGACGCCGGGCACCCTGCCCTTTACAGTGTAATACCCGGTGTCATTTCCACTTTTCAAAAAAAAAAAAGTTTCAACTTAAGGTCATCTTGCTCTGTTCACCCGGCTGAAGGCAGTAAGAGGACACACAGTGACATAAATCTCATTTCTGTAATCACGATTCACACACTGCACATTTTGTTATGGGACCAAAGTCTAAGAGGTAGTGGTATCTCTTACTCAGTGACTTTCTCCCCATTAATAGGGTAATGACGGATTTGTGTTTTATAGATTTTCACCTTTAGCCTTGGCTGCAGGAAAAGCAGAGTTACATTGAAACATTCAGTACTTTTTTTTTATTACCTTTGATCAGTGTTTTCTGTTTTAAACACATCTTTCCCTTTATCATCGCTTTTAAAAAGGTTGGACCATTGAAAATTTTTTCAATATTTAATTTTGTAGCGCCTCTCAAATCCCTTCTGGAGGAAGGCTGAGCGTAAATGTGTTTGCGGTAGTTTTACAGCTGCTGCCAAAGGCTGTTGCTCTCCCTTACTCCCTGTCTCTGTCTGCTTTACTCCTTTCTGATCTCTCTTTCTCCCATCCTTCCCACCTTCCTTAGAAAATCTTACTTTTTAGAATTGATAAGGAAACCTTGAAGTAAATGCAGGTGTTGTTAGATGATTTTTTCAAGGCAACAAAGTCTAAGGGCTCGTTTTCATGTAACAGTTCTACATACAATAAGGAAGATAGGGAAAAAAAAACCCAGAAGAAACAGGACTTTTCCAATGGACAGCGTAAGCCATAGGCTTCCACTATGTCAACCAGCCTTCCTCTTTTCTTTATCTTATACAAGCATAAGTTAATCGTATCGTGCAAAACCGGGAAGAAAAGAATATGATGAATTTTAGATTCTCATTGAGAATTAATAGTCTGATACTTCCCATAAATTCAGTGCCATCTCTTGAGTTCCTAATAGTGCAGTACATGACAAGATAAATTGCTAGTAACTTTAAACAAATTACAGTTTTACCAACCTAAGAAGCAAAGCAGAAACTTGTGACATTTTAAAAGTGTTCACTAGGCAACATGAAAGAACTCCCAATTAAAGCTGAAGAAACTGGCAACCATGAAGACACACAAAGTTCTTGCTTCCTCTATGCAAACACATGCCCCTCTCTTTTGTCATTTTGCACACATTTCTGTCTTACAGGCATCCAGCCTCACCTGGTCAAGAAGCAACAATATAAAGACGGTCAAGAATAAGCACACATCACTATCTTCTTTTCTTTTTTTCCATTGTGATCCTAAGTTGCTTGAGGGCCTCATCTGAATCCCAGTCATCTACTTATCTCTCACAATGATTTACATAGTCCCCGATAAATATTAGACAAATGGTTTCTTAAATGAATTAATGATTTTGAATAGAAATTATCTTTAATGGACAGAACCCTGTGTGTGTGTGTGTGTGTGTGTGTGTGTGTGTGTGTGTAATAGAGAAAGAGGAGGAAATTCAGCATGGTTATCAGCTTCAAATGGTACCCACCAGCTAGAACTGTTACAGGTCAGGGGTCAGGCCCTGAGGGGGTCTGCCTTGGGCCAGTTGTAGTGTGTGGGTTCTTGACTATGGTAGGAAAGATCTCACAACATGAGTCCAGGTGACCATGACGATGTATTTATTAAAACTGGGGACAGTGAAACAAGGAGGGGCTTAGCACAGAGGAAGCAATGGGAGAGCCCAGGCTGGGCTGCCTTAGCTTACCGGGAAGTCAGAGAAGAGGGGCTTTGGGGACAGGTGCAGGGGATTAGCCTGGGACAAGCTGCTAGCTGCCCGTTGCCTCAGAGTTTAGAAGACACATGCTGTGGGGAAAGAAGCGGAGGAAGAAGAAGGAAAAAGAAGTGGCTCCGGCTCCTTCCCAGAGGGACAGTGCATGCTACCGTGTCCTTTGTCTTGAGGCTTCTATCTGTCTCTTGCAGATGGGAATCCTAGGGGAGGTCTCAGGGGAGGATTCAGTAGAATATTCATTGGTTCTCCAGGCCTGCCCTTTCAGGGACATGGTCTTCTTTGATTGGTCAGTGACAGAGCAGGGAGTCTGTAGTCATTGCAGTTGGTTCTGACCTCGCCCACCTGGTTTGGCTGCTTTTCTGGGCCTAGAGCTAAAATGCAATTGAGGCCTAGATGTTATCATCTCCAGGGAGGAAATGCCAGGTGGATAGATGTTACCCTGGGGGTAGGGTCTTGTTTTCTGGTTTTGTCCCCTACCAGGACTTGGGGCCTTTGCCTTGGTGAACATCTATACCTGGCTGGAAATTCTTCAGCCATTGTGTTCATTTACCTGTCTCAGTTTCCTTATTCCACTTGCCAAATAATTGTCCTAGCTCCTCACTATCCTGTCCTAGAGCTACTGGAGGTCCTTGACCACAGAGTGCATCCATGCACGTTATTGGGTTCAGTGGACTGAGCATCAGCCTGCTAACAGAAGGGTCGCGCAACCGATTCCCAGTCAGGGCACATGCCTGGGTTGCAGGCCAGGTCTCCAGTAGGGGGCACTCAAGAGGCAACCACACACATTGATATTTCTCTTCCTCTTTCTCCCTCCTTTCCCCTCTCTCTAAAAGTAAATAAAATCTTAAAAAAAGAAAGAAAGAAAATGACTTGTTTTTTCTCTGAAAATTAGTTCCATGAAAATGATGACTAGAAAACTAAAGTGATAAAAAGATACATCCAAAGTCTAAGACTCAGTAGGGGAGCACAAAATTACAATACATATTTTCAGCTCTTTTTCTTCTTATCCAAAACAGAGAGATTGGAAAAAATCTCTTCCTGTTTTTATTTTCTTTTCTCAGCTCTCTATCCATAGCCGAGAATAATGCACTGGGTAACACTTAGCACTACATCTGGGAGCCATTTTAAACAGAAAATCACCAACAAAAAGGAAAAAAAATGTGGCACTAAATGGGCCACACAAAAAGATGCTTGCTTATAATATGAAAAGTGGAATAAAAAGGCTGAGGTGTTTTCTTGTTTGACCTCAGCTGGGAACATATGTGTCAGGCAAAACACATTTTTTTTTGCCACTTACATGTGTCTGCAAATGGCCATGAAAGTGCCATCAATTTTGATTTTGGGATTACAGGTAAATTTTGGCAAGTAGCTGAATTCACAAACACATCCCTGAGTGATGAGGATCAACTGTATACGTGCTAGTAGAACAATTGGAACCCTTTAAATTGAATCCCATTGAATGTTCTACATTTATACTGAAGTCTGTTATGTATCAGTGTGAGTTTAAGAGAAAGCAGAAACAAGTGGTTTCTAAGACATCTTTCCTACTAAATGTGTTTTCCCATTATGTGTATGATGGGTGAGGCATTTAATCATTTGGCAAAGCAATGAGAATTCTGAAAAACAAAACAAAACATAACAAAATAAAACCCCTACTGTTTAAAACCCGATGACAAAAGGGAGAACATAAAATGATGACCTAACAAGTAAAACAGCAATGAAGTCTCTTAGGAACGTCAGGACCAATCCTATTTCGGTGACGTTTGAAGTGTCCCTGAGCTAGTGTGAAGCGTAGATGCCACTTCTCAAAGAGAGATAACATTCACCTAGCTGGGTGAAACTACAGGAAATCTGGACCTTGCTTTAATTTGATTTTTATTTAATTTTTTTTAGTTATTGTTTTTAATAAATTCCTATTTTAGCCATCACAAGAGTACCTGTGGACATTAGAAAACAAATACTGTGACTATGCTTTTAAGTTAGACCCAAAAAATCCAGAGACAGAACTGTCCCAAGAGTAACATCTTGAAGAGTCCTAGTAAGCTTTGTGCAGAACTTTCTTTGACAGCACTCACTATAGCTAGGCTAAGCCATCTGTAACCAAATGCTGCTGAAAACCCTAAACAAAGCAGTAGAAAACAATGAACACAAAACAACACAGAAACACTCGATAATGCAGATTTTGTTGTTTAATGGGTTAATAAGATGTTGTATAAATGAAGAATCATTGCAAAACGTAAGAGCAGGACCCATGAAGTAGTACGTAATGTTCAACACATGGCGGTTACTAATGCTTTCACCTCTGTTGTGAGCTAAGCAGTAAGTCATGGGGAAACAGAGGATCTTTTGAGACTACTTTGTCCAGGCAGACTCCTGACAAATTATAGGCATTGGGGTGGACTTCTCCATTGTGATAGAGACTACTACCCGCAAAATATCTAGTCTCTCTCTTTTCCTTTCTAAGCTAAAATAGTACATGCTAAGCTTTGCTTACATTAAAATGTGGCCATGTGACTGAGTTACGGCAAATTAGGTATAAGTGAAAGTCACTAAGTGAGACTTCTGGAAAAGCCCTTTGAAAGGAACTAATAGCTAGCGTACTGCTTTCCTTCCCTCTCCCCTACATGATGGCTCTGAGGACAATCTGAGTGTGAGGACAAGGGTTACATTCTAAGAATGGAGGGGCACAAAGCTCAAAGAAAACTGCTTCCCTGCTGAAATTGTGACGTCTTTGTACCAAGACTGTACTATTTGCCTCCAATGTGAAACTAAATAAACCCTAAGTTGTATAAACCATTCAGTTTGGCGTTTCTGTTATTAGCAGCCAAATTCAATTTCTAACTGGCAGATCCAGGAATAATACCCCTAACTGGAGCTTAAAAGTATCTGGCAGGTCCCTGTGTGGAATATAGTGAAGACTTTCAGACTTCTTAGGAAATGAAAGTGACCGCATATAACATAGAATGTAGGACTTTACACTGTTTTGATTCATAGATTGATCATTCTTGGGACAATGGCATTGAGTCAATAAAAAGATGAACTTAAGAAACAGTTTTCTTTTGTATCTTGGGTTTAATATAAAACGATGCAAGATGAAAACTATGGAATGGCACACTTTTTTCATTTTTATTTTTTAGAGAGATGAGTTTCCAAGTTTTAGGGTCCGATATTCGATCTTGAATAACCTTGTCTAAAATGTCCTTTGTAAATAGATATTTAAGTGACCCCAGGCATGGTCTCCTGATACAATTTAGATCACTTAAGATGAATGGATTAGCCTCTCTTTGGACTTGATCACCAGTTCTTCCAGGTATTCCTTTACACAACCCCCATCAATTCTCCCTAGCTTCAGAAAGACCAGCCCGAGCTAAAACTCTTTGTTTCTTTGCCTTAATTTTGATGACAGCAAGCCCTTCCCAATTACTGAAAAGAATGTGGCAGTTTCCTGTTTAACAAATGATGGTGAAGACGAGACGGGTGGGGGTGCGGGTGAGGCGTCAGTGATCCTACCTATGAAAATGCAGCATAGGCTTTGCTAAAAAAGGATAAGGATGCAAGATCTCTAAGCTGCTGTGTATCCATCCATTGTTTGGTGCAGGCGACGCTGACTCACTGTCCTGCCTGAAAGGGGAAATCCTGTATTTCCCTCTCGGGGGCTTAAGAGAGGCAGGCACTTTATTGTTCTCCTGGAGCCTTGGTGCCAAGTTTCGGGTGGCCTTTATAAATCATGTCATTGGAACTTGGGGACATGACTTTTTTCTCATCTATTGTTTAGACACTGCCTAGCATTGTGTTTGCATGCATGTGTGCATCTTTCTATCCACCTGGGACAATTCAGTTAGGTCTTCATGGGAACATCTCTCATGTTCACCTTTATTCTCGATGATGCTTAATCTCAGCATTTGTATCATATTAAAAAACCTCGTGTTAATTGTCAATGAATTATTTCACGTATAAATGAAACAATATATAAATTGTTAGTCATTTACAATATCATGTACTCAGTACTATTCTTATCAATTTACAGGGGGGAAACCAAAAAGTTTAAGACATGGTGTCTACTGAAAACAATAAGATGATTAACTTAAGAATAACATGACCTAGAACTAACATATTTCCTCACACGTTCCCAGATGAGGTTGAACAAAACCACGAAGGTTTCAGTGAGAAGCTGCGTGGACTATAGTCAATGAAGAATTCACCCAGAAGGTGGTAAGTGACTTGAGGAGTTAAAGTTTATGTAGGTTCTAAGTTAGGAGGTGGGGGGGAAAGGCAATTCCAGGAACAATCAGAGTATGCAAAAGCTTGGAATCAAAGCTAAATACATGTTGGCATGGAAAAGTAAATTAAAACCCTGTCTGGGAAATAAAAAGAAAAGATGATTTGCAAAGAGAATTAGTAGCCTTTTAAATCAGTTATTTAGGTAATACTACATTAAGGAAAGTGTTTGAGCTTGTTCCGCTATGAAACGGAGAGCCTTTACAGATGCTCAGGAGCACAGTAAAACAATGTTTAAGAGGAAAAGTTGGCAAATGTTCATGAGTTATTAATATAATGCTCACAAAGGAAATAAATAATAAAATTAAAATTTAATGTTGAAATGTTTAAAATTACTTAAAAGGATTAGCAGTCTACTTACATTAAAGAATCTAGTTATGGACAACAAAGATGATATATCCAAATTACAGAATGATGAAATGGCTAGGACAAAACAGAGAAATTAATTCTTTCAACCTTATAACATTTTTGATGAATTTCTCCTCAGCTATACAAGTATGCTTGCTATCCTCTTAAAATGAAACAAAACAAAAAAGTACTCTGGCATAGACAGTCTGATGCAGGTTACACAATTTACTTTTAAAACTTCTGTAATTTAAACCTAAGCTAGGACTTTCTACTACTTGTTCTGAATTAGCGAGATTTGTAACAGTCACGGTAAGCAAACTCTGGTTTTATGCTCTAGGGATGTAGTTAGTTGGCAAAGCTGTCGGTACAGGGACGTCCCATGGCAACCACCTAAACTCGTTGCTCATGCCCATTGCACATTGCATAATTTGTTTTTCAATTCAACTGCTCCAAATAAGAATTTGCACTTGGCAATTATTTTGGTCGAAAGTCAAGTTATTTGATAACTTCAAGTTTATTTAAGTTACTGTTTCTCTTCCTCTACCTTTTGTACGCAGTTTATTTTTGTTTAGTATACTGTTGTTTATTGCTTCAGGCTCAATGAGTTAACCTTTACATCTTGTGACATTTGAAGTATTTAATCTTTTTTTCTACTTGGTACCTTGGTTATTTTTGGTGGTGCTATTCCTGAGTGAAATTTGTCTCTCATCTTTCATTTTGAAAACCATCAGCCATTATCAAATCTTTCACTCTCTCTCTTTTGGGTCTTAGGAGTGTTACTCAGTTGTATGTCAGAGCTCCTGGCTTACAAAGTAATGGCCAGTAGGTTTAACTACAATAACTTTCAATAATTTTCTTTATTAGTATCCAAAATTCCTTTATTGAAGGACTTTCGATGTAAAACACAGTCATCAGAATAATAACCAGGTCAAATCTCAAGATATAACTTCTCTCAACCTAGAAAATGGCAATTTTATTCTTAATTCAGCGAGTGTTTTGGTGGTATGTGACCTTTAATTTCCAGATTTTCAATTTGCATCTTTTCTTTATCATTTGCATGTAATGTTTATATTACAGAGCCTTGTTCTAACATCAAAGTAAGTTTTAAGATTAAAAGGTTTCTAAGAAATAAGTAAATAGAGAGATAAAAGGTTTCACAGTCATTAAGTCTCTCTCACTGACGTGATTTGAATTGTCAATGCCAAGACGGAGTGGGCCCCAGCTCAGGAAAATGATCTAGCAACAGAGACAAGGCTGATAATTTCATTGCTAAAAAAAGTTACAACTTCACTTGTTTCAAACTTTTTATTTACTCTTTTATCCTCTTGAATTAGAGGAGCAATTTCTCCGTGGTAGTTCACTACGAGTTCGGATTGATTTTGATTTCACCCATTAAGAAGTACCAACAAGCTTGGATGACTAGAGTTTTACTGTGTTTCATTATGTAGGCAAAACTAACTGAATCATTGGCCATGTGATGCAACTTAATCTCCCTATTCCCCTTCCCTTCCCGGAAGTCAGGAGGTTGGGCTGACCTCATATAGCTCAAAACCCCAACCCTCTAATCATAGATTGACTTTTCCAGCATAGCCAGTTCCCATATTGAAATGATCTAGGGCTTCCCCAGCAGTCACCTCATTAGCATAAAATCACCTTGTGGTCCCAGGGCTTAACTAAGAATAACAAAGTCACTTCCATCATTTAGAAAATTTCAAGGATTTAGAGTCTCTGTCCATGGAACCAGAGATAAAAACCAGTCAAATTCTCTATTATTCCACGGGGTTCAATAAATTTTGCTACATTTATTAATGTTATCATAGCATCGTGTATCATAATAACTTTGTGAGGCAGGGAGTTTTTATATAAATTTTCACGTGTGTTTTTTAGAGATGAGAAAACAGTGAAGATGTGAGGGTGCATTCAGTTCAAGATCAAACTTCTGAGACCTTTATGAAACCAAATAATTTAAGAAAGTAAAGAAAAATGGTAGGTGCTTCACATATTTTTAATTTTCAGATTTGCAAGCCACAGAATAAAGGGGTTAACTCTAACATATTTCTATAAATTAAGTCAAATTTTAAGATGTGTACTTGAATTCCGGGTTAATTATGTATAATAACAATTGAGAAATAACTTCCATGGGAAAACTGATTAACTCATTTTTGGAAGAGAAAATAGAGATGGAAGGTAAGACAGCCCCTCCAAAATACAAAGTACAGATGTTTGGCATATGTCGTTGACAATCATTATCATTGGTGGCAAACAAGGAAAATTAACTCCTGTCAAAATGTCTTAATTTGCCTATATCACTATAGGTTTGATTTACCTCATTTTCCCTCCCGAAAAGCAGTAACAGGCATAAAAGATTACATTAGCATTTTTATCTTTTTGTCACAGTGAGTTGGATGATGGCTTAGCATCCTATTAAACAAAAATAAAAATATTTGAAAAGTGTTCTGCTGCAATTATAAGATGTAAGGAGTCTTATGGTTCACTTACTTATCCCTGCTGGAGACTGACTCAGCAGATGGGCAATGTGAAAAATGAGACTTGCTTCTCCACAGAGGGGTGCAAAAGGGAAGGTTAATTCAATAGGCCTTTGAGAAGAAATCTCGAGAGAGTATCTCTTCCCGTCTCCTTCCTTCAGACAGTTACACAATTCGGTGACAATTTATGCTCGAGACAAGTAAGGTCAAAAACTAGGTCTTTTTTAAATATAAATGCTACCAAAACAAGGTAAGCCCCAAAGACCATGAGTTTAAAATGTTTCTCAGCAATCCATTTATGTCATGTGAGTGTATGTGATAGAAACTGTCAAAGAACTATCTTTAAGACACTGGGACCTCTTCAAACAAAGACATTCGTTGTTTTAGACATTCCAAGTTATCTATTTTGTATGACATTTAAGTGGAGTCTTTGTCAGGTTACTTGTGTCAGTTTAACATGATTTATTTAGATAACCATCTTAAAGTTTTAAGAGAAACTGGTTCTTCTATGGTGTTGGAAACTCTATGTTAATATAATGTGTCAGAATCATAAGCCATCAACAGGGGAATGTTTGGTTACTATGTGACTATGAAAGAAACTATTTTCTCTTATTTCTTGAAGAAAAGACTGTAGAGACAGGTTGCACCTGAGGAAACAGCCCGATGCAAACCATTACAAACACTGAACTATTTCCACTTCTGGGTAAAGGGCAAAGTAAGGCAAAGTCCAACCATAAGCAACATATCAATAATTGGCTGACGTTGTGGTATAAATGCAAAGTTCCTAAAACACCCCCTTTGGAGTAAGATCTGGTTTCTGCAGATTTTTTTCTTAACATGGGCTGGTTATTTTACCATCAACAGCAGTTCATGAGATCTGTCTGTGACTCCAGCACCTACCTGGAATGCCCAGGATTTTATATTGGAACATATCAGATGGACAAATGATTCATGCTCTTCATGTCTAAACAACTCATATAAAAAGAGGAATCCCCAATAGAAAAGTGGGTGAATGGTATGTAACAGGCACATTTTAAAAAGATGTATGCTAATAACCATTAAACATTTGGGGAAACTATTTAACCTTGCTAGCAATCAAAAATGTGTGATTGTTAAAATAGTTAGTAATTTTTATCTACCAAACTGGCAAGAGTGTAAAAATAATATAATCTCCATTTAATGAGTGTTCAGATCATTCTTACCTTATTGTAATCACTGGAGAGCAGTATGATAATAAGTATGTCATTTTTCAAAGTTTTATATTTTTGAAACAGAAATTCCACTTTTAAGAATTTATATTATGAGAAGGGGTTAAGCAGTACAAATTAGTAGTTACAGAATAGCCCCGGAGATACAGATTACAGCATAGGTGTTATAGTCAATAATATCATGATAAATATGTATGGGGCAGGTGGGTACTTGAAGCACAGGGGGAAACACTTTATAAAGTATATGACTTTCTAATAACTTTGCTGTACATCTGAAGCTAATACAGAATATTAAATGTAAATTGATAAATTAAAAAAAATTTGAGAAGAATTTATATTATGTAAGAGTTTATAAAGATGCTGTTGAAAATGAGTGTTTGTTGCCCTGTGGGTGTTGCAGTAGCAGGAGAAACTTTCAACCTCACAGGAGAGTTCATTGCAGAGACCCACAGGGTCCTAGAATGTACACAAACCCACCCACCTGGGAATCAGCACCAAAGGGACCCATTTTGCTTGTGGGTATCAGGGGAAGTGATTGAAAAAGGGTGAGAGCCCAGCAAGCAACACCGTTCCTTCTCTGACCCCTCCCCCACATATAGCACCACAACACAGCTGTGTGAGTTACCCTACCCTGGTGAAAACCTAAGGCTCTGCCCCTTACAACGTAGCAGGTACACCGAGACAAAGAAACATGGCCCAAATGAAAGAACATTTCAAAACTCCAGAAAAAGAACTAAGCAACAAAGAAACACTGGTAATCTATATGCTCCCAAAAATGGTTGAGTGTGGTCACAAAATAGAGGAAAAAGTGAAGGCTGTGCAAAGCGAAATAAAAAGAAATATGCAGGAAAGCAACAGTGAAGGGAAGGAGACTGGGACTCAAATCAACGATTTGGAGCAGAAGGAAAAAATAAACATTCAACCAGAACAGAATGAAGGAACAAGAATTCAAAAAAATGAGGAGAGGCTTAGGAACCTCTGGGACAACTTTAAACATTCCAACATCCGAATCATAGGGGTGTCAGAAGGAGAAGAGGAAGAGTAAGACATTGAAAACTTATTTGATACAGTATTGAAGGAGAACTTCCCCAATCTGGCAAAGGAAATAGACTTCCAGAAAGTCCAGGGAGCTCAGAGAGTCCCAAAGAAGTTGGACCCAAGGAAGCACACACCAAGGCACATCATAATTACATTACCCAAGATTAAAGATAGGGAGAGAATCTTAAAAGCAGCAAGAGAAAAGGAGACAGTTACCTACAAAGGAGTTCCCGTAAGACTGTCAGTTGATTTTTCAAAAGAAACCTTACAGGCAAGAAGGGGCTAGAAAGAAGTATTTGAAGTCGTGAAAGGCAAGGACCTACATTCAAGATTACTCTATCCAGCAAAGCTTTCATTTAAATTGGAAGGGCAGATAAAGTGCTTTTCAGACAAGGTAAAGTTAAAGGAGTTCATCATCACCAAATCCTTATTATATGAAATGTTAAAGGGACTTACCTAAGAAAAAGAAGAAGGTCAAAACTATGAACAGTAAAATGACAAAAAACTCACAACTATCAACAACTGAACCTAAAAGACAAAAACAAAAAACAAACTAAGCAAATAACTAGAACAGGAACAGAATCACAGAAATGGAGATCACATGGAAGGTTTTCAGCTGGGAGGGGGAGGGGGAAGAATGAGGGAAAACATACAGGGAATAAGAAACATAAA